>DWQX01005868.1:0-12246 GCA_018245475.1 Pharmacophagus antenor
AGCTCCCGTCTGCGTGGTCCGGCATGTGACCCTTTCAATGCCCATCTCCTGGGGCTTCACCGTTTGACGGGCTCTCATGAGCACCGTCTGATACGTCTCTCCCCTTTGGATGGCCTCAGGGGAGAGCGTACCTACCACTGCGGCCGTCTTCGGTAGTGACAGCCGCTTCTTCCTCTTTTGGGCCGATGTCGTCGCTGTTTTGCGGCCCGGCTCCGCCTTTTTGGCCGTTGTTGCCGCCGGTTTGGTGGCCTGTACGGCCGGCCCCGTTGGGTCTTCTTCTTCTTGCCCCTCCTCACCACCGTGGACCAACTCTCGTTGGCTGCGGTGGTGGAGGAGAGTATCGCGTCTTTAGCTGCCAATGATGTTGAGGCCACCAGTGTAAAGGCCGGTGGCGTCACTTCCTTGGTTTGTGGAGCTGGGGGCGAAGATTTCTTCCCCACCCCTTTCCCCTTTGTCGTTGTCACAGGCTTCGGAGTCGACACCGGTATTGGTAACGGCGCCGGGTCCGTTGCCGTCTTCTTTTTGTCCGCCGCTAGAGGCGGGCGGACCTTCTTCACCGGCAATAGCGGGTCCTCAAAAGAGGCCAGGCATTGCCGGGTGAAGGCTCTCTCCTGCATAAACACTTCTCGGAAGGTCTCCTTCAGGACCTCCCGAGGGTCTTAGTGGGTAGCTCCTGGGCCAATTCCAAGGAAAAGTGCCCTTCTTAGGGCGCCGGTAGCCCCACACACGAACGGGAGGGGGTGTACGGTGCAGCAATGCATTTTCCCCGCGTAAACAAAAAAAAAAAGATCCGTTGTAGTAGGCTTCTCATAAACCTGTCCGGCTCATCAGAAGCCACCCTCGCCCCGTCTCCGTCGTCCGATTCGTCGGGCGATGAGCACTGGGTCTGGGACGACGGAGGAGAGAGCCAGGAGGACTAGCGGTTTTCCGCCGCGGGGTTTTAGTGGGTAGCCCCTAGGTCACCTTTCCAGGAGCAGCGCCCTTCTTAGGGCGCCGGTAGTCCCGCACGTCCACCCTTCCCACGGGGGCGATATAGTGAGTAATGCATTTACCCGCGCAAAAAAAAAAGGTCCGTTGGATTCACCGCCTCGGATTGAGGGTCGCCTTGGAATAGACTGAGGCCGTGATCTGCCACGGGCCTCGGCAGCGCCGTCCGCCTGACGCCCACATCTTCGTGCAGGGCGTCGGGGTCGAGGTGAAGACCCAGATGAAATATCTGGGCCTAAATATCGACAGCAGGTGGTGTTTCAGCCCGCATTTCAGCGGGCTGTCGTCGCGGCTGCTGAAGGCAGTGCGGGTCCTCTCATGGCTCATGCCTAACATGAGAGGGCCCGGCGAGCGATGCCGCCAGCTGTACGCCGGTATCCTGAAGAGCATGGCCCTGTACGGGACGCCCATCTGGGCAGACTCCCTTCAAAGAAGGGATAATGCCACAGCCCTTCGGGTGCCCCAGAGGGCCATTGCTCGAAGAGTGGCGCGGGCGTACCGCTTCGCAGCGTCGTGCGCTCTGGCAGGCACCCCGCCTTGGGAATTCAAGGCTTGGGTGTTAGCCAGAGTGTACGAATGGTCGGTGAAACGAAAGGCGCTCGAAGAGCGCCTTGCCCCTGAAGGACGCGTGGCGGTTCGGCGAGAGGCGAGGGACACCGTCGTCCGTCACTGGACAGAGGACCTTGCCTCCGCGGTCTTCGGCCGTCGAACCCTCGACGCGCTGGGACCCGTTCTGCAGGGGTGAATGAAACAGTCGCAAGGCTTTCTGACCTTCCGGCTGGTGCAGGTGCTGTCCGGACATGGATGTTTCGGGTCGTACCTTCACCGGATCGGGAGGGAGGCAAGTCCGGCGTGCCACGACTGTGGCGCTACGGAGGACACGGCACAGCACACCCTCGAGATGTTCGTGTCGTGGACTGAGCATCGCGGCGATCGGACTGGACCTCTCGCTTCCTGCCGTGGTGAACGCCATGGTGGGGAGCGAGGTGGCTTGGATGGCGGTCGCCTCCTTCTGTTAGGACGTTATGTCTCAGAAGGAGGCGACCGCGCGCGGGGGGAGGATCCTCGCGCGCCGCTTCTCCGCCGAAAGAAAGGCAGGAGAATGCGGGTGGTCGACCACCCTGCTCCTCCCATTTAATGAGCAGCGGGCGAAAGGCCCGGGGGCGCCCTCGCCGCGTGCACTAGCGACCCCAGGGTGGACCAGACCGTGTCCCATCTCATCACCTGCTGTCTCGAGTATGGAAGGGAACGTTTTGATTGTGAAGTAAGAATGGGTATAAAATTGGAAGGAAACATCGCGCTCATAATGAGTGAGGACGTTAGCCGAGACACATTTTTAAAATTTATGTAAAAATGAATTAAGTAAAACTAAAACGTAAAATTAAGAAAATTGAAAATGTATAACAAATATTACATTAAGGAAAGAAATGTAATCAAATAAAAATGGCTAGTCTTTATTTATTTAAGCGCGATGTATGAAAGAAGGAATTGGAATGAGGTATGAAAGGGAAGTAGAGTAAGCGAGAAATTAAGTATAAATATAAAAGAAGAAAGAGTTCGAGCGAGATTAAAATATCAGAAATTAATATGTCAAAATGGAATTGTCTATGCCTTGTTCAAAACATGACAAAGGGAACAAGAAAAAAAAAGGGCAAAGGAAAGACGACTGTCACGGGCAAGGCTACGCCAGCGCCGAAACCGCTGCCGCCAACTCCCGAGTCCATGGAGACTCCATGGACCACGGTGGTTAAGCGGGGCAAAGGCAAAGCCAAAGCCGCGAAGAAGAAGAAGTCTCCAGCTAGGCAGCCGCAACAGTAGGCCTCAACAAAGAAGAGACAACGTAGGAGGGCCAAGCTTGTGCCGCCCGGGCTGCACTCGTGGTTATCACGCTACCGAACGAAGCTGCGAAGCGAGGTCCCTCCTACGAGAATGTGTTGTCGGTGGCGAAAGCCAAGGTGAACCTCAGCGAAAGCCAAGGTGAACCTCGGCGAGCTGGAGATTGCGGGGCTCGGTTTCCGCCGAGCCATCACCGGGGCTCGAATCCGCGAGGTCTCCGGTAAGGAGGCTGGTCCGAAGACTTGCTGCGAGATTGCGTGAGGATTGGATGACTCGGCGGAAAGGGAGGACGAGGCGGCGCAATCACGAAGTTCACCGGCAACTTGCTAGACCACGTGAAAGTCGGCGACATCTGGCGCGGTAAGTTTGGCATGGGGCCTGCTATCGTGCAGTGTCCAGTGGCTGCGGCGAAGCAGCTCACCGAGGACAACGCCAGGTTACTTGTGGTGTGGAGCTCGGCCAGCGTGAAGTTGCTGGAGCTCAAGCCCTTGCGGTGTTACCGCTGTTTGGAGCTTGGGCATGGGACGTGCACAGCCACGCCGCACTGTCCCTCGTGCGCGGAGGCAGGCAGGCCCGCTGACCACCTTATTGGCAGCAATAGGTGTGCACCACCCAAGACGGGTAAGAGGCCAGCTGGTTGGACCACAGCCCCTCAGGCGCCGAGCGCTGAGCCCGAAGTCAGGCCATCCATGGACATAGCCTAGTGCGGACGGCAGGATAGGTCCATAGTGGATTTATTATTCGCTAGCTCAGCTGTCTCACACCGTGTCAATGAATGGCGAGTCGCGGAGGAATCGGGCGTCCGCCCGTCTTCTCCCACCTTACTAACCTGGCCCTAAGGTGACGGAGGGGGTTCCGTCTGCCCGACATGGGTCGAGGGCGAAGTGTGTCGTGTTCTGAACACTTCGCCCTCCAGAGAGCGGATGGGCTTAGTTAGCCCCCACCCAACCCGAGCTCGTACGAGAAAGCGCTGACAGGGCTGCGAAAGGATGCATTCGCGTGCCCGCAGCCCCGTCAATCGGCGTGTGACGGAATACCGTGATGTTTTAGTGGGTATACCGGGAGCTTCACTTCCAGGGAGTCTCACATAACCGTCCCGAACCTCCCCTGGTTGGTTGGGCGGTATGCGTAACGCATTTCATACGTAAAAAAAAAAGTGGGATCGGTAAGAACAGCGCGGTCGTAAACTTTAGCACTGGCGTTCTCCAACACAGGGCTTGGGTTGTATTCATAACATGGCTTCAATGTATTTGAGGGTAATTTATGCTTTAATGCCAATTTTTGATAGACAAAGCGTGGAACTTGATTATAGTGGTGCGTAATCCGCATCTGCAGGCTGGGGCAAGCTCCTATGATATGTTGTAAATTTCCAGGCTATGGATTACATTTTCTACATGAGTCTGTGTCTTTGGTCACTTTGAGTACATATTTTTTGTTGTTCGTTGTATTAATAATTATTTATCTATAATAATACACATCTCGTATGTATATAAATCTACGCTTAGTAGTTATTAGTAAAATATGTTTTAACAGTTTTACCATTCAAACTAATCAAATATTTACACGTTATTTAGTCTGTTATTATTCGGCTTAGTAACTATAACGGTTGTAAAACAATCTATTTTAATTCGTTTTCGGTCTTTCATTACTGTTTTTTTTCTTAACTTCAATTTTATACATTTCGCGCAGATATTGTGAGAGACCAACATGTACGAAATTCGATTAATTGGGAGATATAAGTATGAGGTTAAAGATTGTGGAACATAAATAATGTTTGTTAATATAACATGTTATACAATCTAAAAAATCTGAAAAATTAATATTTATGTCAATCACTCATAGTAGTATAAACTTGTAGACACAAGGTATGTACACCATGACTTCGCATACGTTACATGGTCCAATATATCGCAAGCGGTTTCGTTTTAATACGTTTTCATTTATTTAGGCACCGCTGTGTGTACACAAATCAAAGTGAATTGCGTACCGGCCAAATTGACATGACACTTACACAGTGCGGACGGGTGGCGACCACAATAAAGCACGGCCAGCCACTGCAATCGTCTTGTTCTAAATATAAAGCGTTTGTTCACTCGTTCGTCATTTGTTTCGTTGAGGCTAAACTGCACGAGGGCACCGCGACGTGAATCTGATGACTTCTTTGTTTTTTTTTACATTACTGTTTCCATTATTTTCTGGATGTATTTATTTTATGACAAAATAATTCAAAAGACTATATAGTTGTGTAACTATTTTATTAAAACCACACTAAATATATGTTTGTGTTATATATACATATCACCATGTGTTCTATTAATAAATTTCATGATGATAAAACATATAACAACCACAAAAGAAAGATCTAGAATTTTTTAACACTCGATAATTGTTTTTAACACGAAGTTCCGACTTCGCTTAAAACCGCGTACTACGCACATACGTGAAAATATGGTTAAAAAGTGCAGTAGCATTAAGGATATAAATTTTTGCATTCGGTTCTTTTGAAGAATTAACATTTTTAACATTACTCTACTCTTCTTTACCCGTGTAAAGAACTTAATTATTCACATACTTAACTTTTTGTTTTAATCAATAATAGGCTAACATTAGACCACAATTGTACATGATAGTAAATAAAGCCACACAAAAGTACATGAAAATAAAGCCGTACATGTTGAAGCGTACTCGTACAGAATACTCATATGTAAGACTGCCGGAATACAGCTACGCAGTTATGGAGGTAATTTGAGTCATTGAGTGTGGTGACGAGACCTTACCACCGTTCAGACTCGATTAATCATGTCGTCACGGAATCGAACCTGGGATCTCCGTGCTACAATACAAGCGGCAAACTACGAGTACACGACGGAGGCAGTCAACTTCATTATGTGCTGTCAATAAACTATCATCACAACTACGATGAAAACGGATCTATAGGGAAGTCTCTCGAAGTGTGCTGTAGATGCAGTTCCTGCTTTATTTTTGATTTATTAAATAATATAAATGTATAAAATAAAAAATCAATTGAGATTATTTGGCCAGTGCCAGCACCCGTCTGTCACGATACAAGAAAATAAGTAGTTATTTCATAGCGAATTTCCTAGTAAAAATTCTCAGAGTAGTAATATATGTTTGTTTCGGTCATTATGGAACCGCTTGCACCTGTCATTTTGGATCCGAAACAAATTTAAAGTGACCGCCTTAAGAATTCTCCACTTCACAACCAACTAAAATAGATAAGGCCAATGCTTACGGCCGGTGATTAATTTCACCGTTAAACACGCGCGTGCGTATCTCATAATCATAAAAGAGAACTCGTGCTGCTCGCCCCGAAGATTTCACGTTCCATTAATTTTGTTTCAGACCACATATTCCAGCCGAGTAAATGTTTGTATGTATGACTTGTTATATAATCGATCACTATAACAATATTTGCATTTGGTCCGTCAACTTTCTTCATAACTCATAATTTTTTTTTATCCTCCACCCAGTTTAGTTTCTACCACAGATTATTTTGATTTGCTAAGTTATAGCAGTCGTGGCCGAGCGGTTAAGGCGTCTGACTAGAAATCAGATTTCCTCTGAGCGCGTGGTAGGTTTGAATCCTACCGACTGCGGAGTTACAGTGTTCATATTTTTATTGCATAATTATTTTTTTTTTCATTTAAATAGTTTCTTTCTAAAGTACAGTAATAGTTTTATTTCTCATCTCAAACATTTTATTCGTTTAAAGCTTTTAATAAAGTTTAAAATACCATGCCGATAAATAAAGAACATAAAAAAAAAGTAATAATGGTAAGGAAGATGGAGAGGGAGAGTACGGACGCGGGAGCGAGAGCTGGAGCGGGCGCGGGCGCGGGTGCTCATTAAGCCGAGTGCACGTGCGTAGCCTCCGGGGTTCGACGCTTTTATCTATACGATTCAGGGTTGCATTTAAAGACATCTCGCATTTTTGTTTATACTGGTCATGTAACGATGTAGCGTTCTTTAAAAAAATGCATAATTCCTAACGATTTCAGATTATATTAAGCACAATATATGTAAAATAAGTTTTCTTAATAAAATGCTATTAAATTTAAAAAGAAAAAACATCTATTAATAATTTAAAGCCTTTAACCATTAAACTAATTTGTAAATTTCAATAATAATTGCCTTGAATATATAATAATTCGTATTCAGTGGATAATTTTTATAAAATGAACTTTAAGACAACTATTCTCTTCTTTTATCCTAACAATGAATAGTAAAAAATATATTTAATAAATATTAAATGTACAATAAATACATTGTAATTACTTTCTTCAACAACAACTGTTTTATATTTATAAATACAAATGAATTAATGAGTAAAATATCAGTATAGCTTTTAAATAGCAATTTTTACAATAACATTTGAATAAGTTATTGGATAAAGCGAAAAAATAACATCTTTGTATATACAATAAATACAATTTGCGCTTAAAACGAAACACTAAACCACATTAGCTTCAGCCAACTGGCACCCCTGCACGGGATAACTTTTCGTCATGGGATTCAGAGTCCGTACTAGGGATTTAAGGTTTCATTACTTTGGTGAAAAGACCCTTCGCACACCCTACACGACGCCCCTACCATGTTTCTATCTATGACGACTTGACTAAATACGGTTTTCTTATTACATTATGCAAACACGAGTGATCAACAATCGAATTTAATTAATTATGTATAGCATTAATAATGTTGAAAAACTAGAATTCAACCCAATAGTAACGAAAACTCATATCACTATAAATTTAAGGAAATTTCCGAAATTTATTTTCCATTATCTAACCTTATTATTACTTCAGTACGTTCTGTTTACTATTTATGTACAGCTTATTTTAAATGTCAAGAGAAAAGATTTATTTATTTATTTATAAAGGAAAACTATCGGCTAATTGGAAACCAATGCTTACATGTATAAAGATGTTTAGTTTAATGCCTTGACTACGCCTGATTTTGATACGCATCCATACGACATACGACAAGAATTAAATTACAATGTCAAACTTTTGAGTTTTCTGTTAGAGTGATTTTTGTCAACGTCTATAATAAAAACTATAAGCAATAAATATTATAAATTTTCCTGCATTAAAATTATATCAATATCCAACAACCAGTATCAAAAAGTCATGCTAATCAATATATCCACAGTCATCGAAGAGTTAGAAATGACAAATAAAATTCTCATTCGTATTTCAATAGTAAAGGCGGATTTTCCTCGATAGGAACGTAAAAGCTATAGAGTCAAAAACGGGGACGGGAGGGAGCGTAGCGAGGCGAGACCTCTAATGTACAAATATTGCGGACGAAATGAATATTTTTGGCCGCCCCATGTTAGGGTGAAGTCAGTAAAGATTTCGATTAAGTCATCGGACAACATTAATACATAAGAAGTTCGAAATAACCGAACAAAGTATTTATAAAATCCAAATTTTTATATAATGCATAAAAAGCTACGCAATCGATTGTAGTGTCGAAATGAATACGAGGAAACCACCGAAGCATTTAATTTTAGCTAGTTCCGTTATTATATCTTACTAAAAATCGTTATTACATACAATAAATAAAAGTAGATAACAGAAATAAATACTACACTCCGTCAAATGATAATGCCAGTAAAAATGGTAATAGTGCATGATGTTGTAAAAGAAGAAATATTTACTTCTTTCACATCAGAAAATACCTGTATTATAACGAGCTTAATCTTCTAACTAGCGAGCATCAGTAATGTTTTTAAAAGACCCGATGCGTTTTAGGGTCGACAGTTGTTTCTATTCGGCGTCAATCCCGTATCCGCCAGGTCCCAAGTGTCCCGCTAATAATCCATATGGCGCAACACAATGCGCTATGTACAAACCATACTATAAACAACCAGTCAAGAATGAGCCCCCGTAGTCCACGGTGGCAATCCGCAATCCCTCCTGCAACAGCGACTGCGGGAGGAATGGTAGTGCAAATTTTACTAGTATATTATTCATAGTGTTGCAAGGGCGAAAAACTTGATGCAACAACATGTGCATGCATTAGGGACGATGTGACAACCGGACACCAACAGCTTAGTCTATTAACTTTACCAACTGGCCTTCACGCTTACCTCTGTTATTATAGCAGGTCAAGCTACAAAAAATGTATCGTTATCGTTTAAATATGAAAACTATAACACGTGATTACTGATTAATATAAAACTACTTACAAGAAATTATGATCACGTGTAAAAGCAGAATTAAAAATGTGAAAAATGTAAACAAATAAATCCACTTGCTCGAATTAGCACCATTCAAGCGTAGATTAAATATTTTTGGGCTCTTTGAGTTTTAAAATATAAACCGCCAAATAGGAAAAAAAATTCAACAATTTTTAAATGCATTTAAAAATAAGTCAATTAAGTAACTAATAATAGATACAAAATCATTTTCTAATTATAAAAATAAAATATTTTAAATATTCTTGCTTTATTCTGTCTATCTGTGCTGCTATTTGGTGTGAACGCAAGTTCTTCGTCCAAGCATGTTTGCTTTTCCCACAAACGTTCCACGCAATTTTCTCCTCTTTAGGCTGACTATTCAACATCGAGTTAAATTAACTTTGTAAAGAAAAATACCTCTCTTATCTCTTACCTTTATTGTAAAATAATTAATTGCTATTTTTACACACTTATACCGATTATAGTACCTATATAAATCCTGATCCTAAATCGCCATAAATTAAAAAAAAAATCGCTATTTACGGAATCGGCGTTATTGTTTGTAAAACAACGAGAAATTATTTTTATATATAATTTTACAACAAAAAATATTATACAACTGTTTGTAAATCTATATTTTCAGTAACTACCTAAATAAGTACCATCGCAACTACTGTTTCTGTCGCCAAATAGTACTATTGTACCTCATTTTCAACAATTTACATCAAGTTAGAAAATGAGTGCTCGGCCAGAATACTCTGGCTCTTATGTGTTTACCGAAACACAACATGCTGTTATGGAGGCAGATTGGCATTAAGCGAGGTGACGAAACCTAAATCTCCATCCAGACTCGACTCGAAAAATCTTAACCACCGTCCAAGCTCCACCAGATGTCTCCCCGAAATCAAAGTCAGAATATTTACGGGTTACAAAGCAATCATTGAACTGCTGTGCGACGAAGCATGTTAAAAGTTAATGGTTTAGTACATAGAAACCATATCACTTAAATCGAATTCATTAAAACACAACGCTGATATAATGACGGCCTTTAAAATAAATACTTATTTACATATTATTAATATTCATATAATCTTATTTCAACTCCGAATGTTTTAGAATTTTAACAACTTCTTATATTTAGATAAACGCAACAAAAAGTAATAATATATCGCTAAAGATAACGCACATCAGTTCGACATCTCACACACTATTAAGTAAGACTTAATAGTCACCACTCGACTCAATATCTCACTTAACGCTCACGAAGATAAATCTCAGATTCGAAGTGTTAAAGAAAATGTGTAGGAAACATTTCAAAATAGTTGATCTAACTTAGATAAAACGGAGACTAAAAACTTCTAAATGGTGTTATCGTGCTAATTGACATTACACGAACAAATTTGTGTTACTCTTTAATTTGACCGTAAAATATTTGTAAGCTTCATTTTTTATCTCTTGAAACTTTATACAAAAATAACATTTTACAATATATATTTAGATTAACTTAAAGTTAAACATTTACATCATGGCCATATACTCAATGTCCTCGCACTAGGCAAAGCCTGTATAGCTGTATAGCTGTATAGGACTGATATGATTTTAAAGAAAAATTAATATAAGCCTCGGTTTATATTTGTATTATATGTTTTTTTTTACTTAATTTTCTACAATACATAACGTATTTGTTGTTACATTATAATACATTCGTACCTACAATTATACCCATATATGCATATTTACACGAATAGAAGAATTAATTTAGCTAGTTATGATTAACATGAATAGCAAGAGATTTATATTATAATATAAAAAATAACAATGAAAATAGTTCTTCTATATTATCAGTAAAGGTAGTTAGCCACTTACGTAAAACAAATTTGGCTTGTCGTTGTGATTTATTTTTTTTCAATTTAAATAACAGAGACATTAATCCCTATCAGTGTTTCACAAAAATTATTACATCTGATACTGTTAAACAAAAACTGATTTATTTACGATACAATTATTTTTACTCTTGCTTACTATTCTCTTTAATAGACGAAAGTCATATACACTTCCGCTAAACACGACTATGCTATGAAATTATTATTAAAATATAATATAAATGGCACATATGTTACCAGAACAAAAAGAAGTAAAATGTTCAAAGTAAAATATCAGTATGGAGTTCTATAAATGCTGCAATAAAAGCGTATTTATATGAGGAAAGTGGCAACACGAGCAGCGGTGACGACACCTACGACGTGTTGATAGGCAAAAGGTGAATAGTTGTATTAATTTACGACACAAAACAGTAAATATGATAGCGCTTCTAGAAAAATAGCACCCATTCTGTTACACATAATTTAGCGGAAATATAAATAAAAATTTGGAACGGTTTAAAAAAATTGTTTGGTTCGAAACACGTTTGCATGTTATGTAATTTCGACATTAAAATAAGAAATCAATTTGTATAATTTATTTGATCGTTTTACAGATACTGTTATTAATAACAATCTTATAAATATTTTAATTAAGAAAGTTTTAAAACACATTTAATAATAGAATCAATATTACCCGCACTTTGTTTACAATTAAATTTAATGACGTATGAAGAAAAAAGGAAATAATTTTCTCTTTTCTATGTACGTTGACTTATTATTAAAAGATTTTATATACTGTCAATTATAGTATGCCCAAAAATTTTTAATGATAACTAGAAAACTATGTGTAAAGTAATAAATAATTAAGACTAAATAACGAACAATTCCTTTAACGGAAATTTGATGCCTAGTGGCGTCACGTGCGGCTATAAAGTGCACTAACAAGGCCACGCGGCCGACACGCGACCTCTAAAATAATTTTAATAGTTCCTTTAATTTTGCTGTATAAAAAAGCATATATTATGTTACACATACTATAATTTTCATTATTATTATAAGAGAAACAAATAATTCTATGAAAGTAGTAAACGTTGTGATAAGTTGGACATAGTTTTAACAGCAACTTTTTTATCCAAAACCATTAAAAAAAAAATCAATTTAATTGACCTTAAAATATATAATTAATTTAGGAATCCCGTACAGAGAACAGAAATTAAGAATGTTGTATAAGCAAAGGTTTCTATTTAGTTATATTAAAAAAATTTAAAGTATTTTTCAGCGGCCCTGTGGCGCAACGGATAACGCGTCTGACTACGGATCAGAAGATTCCAGGTTCGAATCCTGGCAGGGTCGAGA
>DWQX01005869.1:0-12246 GCA_018245475.1 Pharmacophagus antenor
ACTTTGACTTTTCACTCTTGGATTTTGACATTGGCTTCTGACTTTCAACTTTGACTTTTCACTCTTGGATTTTGACACCGACTTCTGACTTCTTTTCGCCTGTGCGCCGGCAGTGCGTGATGGGCGGCGGCACGCACACGGACTGGCTGGAGCGGCCGGAACACATGGCTCGCGGGCTGGCGCGGCTGGCGGACCTGGTGGACACCGGCTGCATCGCGCCGGCGCTTGACAAGGTACCCACCACCGCTTACCTCCGTACTGTCAAGAGACCAGAGGTCTCTATCGTGGGCTTGCAACATAATATTAGATCTTAGTATTATTTTTAACGGTTACGTATCCTTAAGGTGACAATGGTAACCTTATTATTCTGTCTGTCTGTCCATCTGTCGGCGGGCTCTATTATCATGAGCCGTCATAGTTAGATAGTTGAAATGTTCACAGATTGCATATATCTAATGCCGCTGAAGCGACAGATAATAAAATAAAAAAAAAACGTAATTCTATAAGCTCTTATTGTGCGGTAGCTTTTCCGAATCCGACACGCACTTGGCCATTCAGTTTTATTCCTTACGGGAAAACAACACGTCGAATTTCACCCGATGTTAAACGACTATAAAGCCATAGATGGGCCGTGTTCGCTCAGACTTATTCTCACACGTACGACTGCCGGAACAGAGCAACGCTGTTATGGCGTCCGACTGACATTGAGTATGGCAGCTGGCAAGGCGGGTTCGAAGAACTACTGCCCCCGCGCTGTCCGTGAATCGATCCCGGGACCTCAAACGGTGAACGGCTGCACCACAGAGGCAGCCGTTTCAAGACAAATATAAAGCTCTGTCACGAGTCCTATTTTACAGGTAGTGTCGAAAGCATATATAAACACTAACCTAGATTTTTTTTAATATCTTTTTTTTTTTTGTAAATTAACTGAAGGCAGTTTTAAAAATTACCGTCTCATTTATTGGTCTTGTGTGACGCGTATACGCGTCAATGTAGCACGCATTACGTGTAGCAAATGAATGGCTGGTACTCACACACACACACACACACGTCACACTGTGCGACGTATATACACGCCGCACCAAAAAGCTCGACGTATATACACGCCGCACCAAAAAGCCCGACGTATATACACGCCGCACCAAAAAGCCCGACGTATATACACGCCGCACCAAAAAGCCCGACGTACATACACGCCGCACCAAAAAGCTCGACGTATATTACACGCCGCGCCAAAAAGCTCGACGTATATACACGCCGCTCCGTGGCACAGGTGTTCCTGCCGCAGGACTTCGAGGCCGCGCTCGCGCACGCGTGCAGCGACGACGCGTTCGGCACCACCGTCATACGCTTCCCGTAGCGGCGAGTGCGAGGGGGACGCGCGAACAAACGGGACAGATGTATACCACCCTATGCCCTCTAAACTGTGTACCTTTGTTAGCACACTATCGGCGGGAATGTAAGTATCCGTACTCTAAATGTATATACCTATTAATCAACACGTGTCCGTCTGAAGCGTCGGAAACAATCATTTAATGAAAAAAAAAAATATATGATCCTGTAAAATATATTTCAGCAATTTTATATAGCAATCTTCAGACAGAACAACGGATGGCCGGTACGACAAGCTGGGCAAAAACGGCTTGGCAAGGAGCGCGTTAATTGAAATATGGGCGAAATTAAATCATTTTTTTTTTATCAAATATCGGCTAACACTTGACCTCGATTCCACCTGATGTTGAGTGACAGCGAAGCAGTAGATGTTGAAGTGTGTTCCCCCATAAAACTTCGACTCTCACATGCCGGAACATAGCAATCCTGATATAGCGGTAGATTAACATTGAGGGTAGGTTTGAAAAAACCTACCGTCTTCTTGGCTACTCTACTCCTGTGCACTGGGTATCGAACCCGGGACCTTCGCTTTACGTAAGCGGGTAAATCACTGCGTCGGAATTTTGTTAAACTCCTTTCTGTTCGTTGTAATGATATTATGATATTATTTATTATATGTTGTCTAAAAATTTCACATTATATTTTTACTTCGTCGATTTCCGCTCGGCACATGTGCGAGTCGCGCCCATGGTTTCACCCGTCGATAGTGTGTCGACACATGCCCCACACGAAATAGCCGATGATTGCCCCCACATTATTTACGCACACACGGTGTGCAACCGGCCTGGAACGAATTAACCGAGATCAATCTACGTTTTTATATTATAACTCAAGACGGATTACGATTGTTTACGTATTGGCTCGAACGTACACTGTCACACTTTTTTATTTATTTATTTATCTCATAAATTATTAATCCTTTGTATTTCAAAAATATAGATTATGAGAAAAAAATTATTCTGTAACTATTTCCATAGGATTGTTAATTTTCCTGTTGTTTAGTCCACTACATTTACAACATTTTTTTTTGTATTTCATAAATCATTACAGATACTGTAATTTTCGAAACTAGATTTACAGGACCCGTCGTTTTGACGAATCATAACTACATAAAAAGTTCCGTATACTTGGCATGCGTTTGACTTTTTATATTTTTATACTGCCCCCGGCAACATCTTCCTATACATATTATTGCGAAACAGAAAAAATAAGAATACAATAATGTACAAAATTATTGCATATACTAAAAGAGAAAACCATAAAAATGTTACGGTAAATCTAGTGTTAAATATGAAAAAAAAAACTTTCGATCTAAGTTGTATTTAAAGTTGTAAAATTTATATATCACAGGTCCATTCATATTAATATTTTTTAACTTTAAAATTTACATTTTTTATAGTAACTGGCTGTAGAAATTTGTTGTTGAATCTATGTATTCATATTGAAACAATATAATGTCATAATTTGATAAAATTAATCGGATGCAAGGCATTTGAGTCTTCCACGCAATTTTTTCCAGTTCGAGAACTAAATTACGAAAGTCCGAAGCCAATATTGAGTTTCGTTTAAATAAAAATGAATTTTGTAATTCAGCACGAACATTGCACAAAAATCGACGATACCGAAATTCGATCGGAACTTTTTAATATACGAATAATGTTTTGATTTTATCACTTTATTGTCGTAAATTTTAGTCAGTATAAAAAATTTTGTTATTTATTTTATTTAATTTTTTGGATTATTATATAATTTATTATGAGCTAAATCTATGAGTTTATGTGATGAGAAGATTTAATTTGTTTGAAAAGAAAGAAAAAAATTATAAATTGTATATTCTATTAATATTTAATTATGAAAATGTTTAGCGATTATAATATTCATTTTGATATTTTTCTTCGTACATAAAATAATCTATACTTGTAATATATTTCTAAAAATATCCTCATTATTCCTTCTGAAATGGTTGTTATAACTGATGTGTAGGCTAAAACCGGTACTTATTTTTATATATCATTTATTGTTACCTCATCGCTTATGAACTTTGAGAATTTTTGTTATGAGATTTGGTATAACAGCTGAACACCTTTGTTAACATATAAGATACTTTTTTATATCAGGATAATACATTCCATCGTTTTGTCCACCAGTATAAATGCAAAGGTGGAGAGAGTAAGAAATATGGAAAGATAAATTGTTCAATTTGTAAATCGTAGAGAAATGTTTTTGAGTAATATCATTGATTTTGTTTTGTAATATCGAATACAGTGCCATATTTTTGTTGATATTTGTGTATTTAACACTGATTTATTTTGTAATAAAATTATGAAAGACACAATTTACAGTTTTATGAAAGTGTTTTTATATTATAATGTAATGTAATGATAAATCTTGCGTCTTTATGAGAATCCTGTTTACCTCAATTTTGTACCAACTCATTGTTACAGTGAGTTTTGGTTGTGTACGAATAAAAGACTGTTCACAATCAGATGTTACTATTGTAGAAATCTTTTCATAACTATACACTCACTAAGAGAATTGGTCTTTGATAATACACGAATTCACGGCCTTCTGCAATATAATTTTTTTTTATTATTATATATTTATTTACATATATATTTACAGCACAAAGATAGGTTAGGTTTTAAATATGACTTGAATAAATAGCTTGCAAAGTCACGCTCCTTGTTTGATTTTAGGGCCACTTTAATAGGGGGAGTTCGACCAGTGGCATTTTTGACCCAACTGCGTAACTACCACCCTCAGTGTCAATATGTCGCCATGACAGTACTCCTGTCTTTCGACAATCATAAATGTGACAGTCTTATGAGTGAGCACGCCTGAACATCTATAGCCACATTGTCACCTAACATCGTGTGAATTTGAGGTCAATTGTTATCCACGGTTGTCTTATTGATAATTAAATTAATTACTTATACCATCAAAATTTTTATTGTATTTCTCGATTTGTTTCTACTTTTTGTTTGCAATTAGTGTACAATATCATGCAAAGACCTTCACCGCAACAGGTGATAACCTGCACCAATTTAAATTGTTGATAGTGAAACCTCATCTGTGTACATAATGAATTATATGTAAGTAGATAAAAGTGTTATTTTGAAATAAATGTTTTTATATTTACTCTTTATTTATTTCTTTCGTAAAGTCCCACTGTCTATGTAATATTGAATATTTTACAACCGTCCAAAGTTCGGATTGGAGCAAATTGATCTATTCATTCGTTTATTGAATTATTCACTTATATGTTCATTCATTCATTCATTTCAGTTATAGTGTATACATTCATTTGCAATGATAAAATATTAGTTTACAAACATAAGTAAAGTATATGCTCCATAGAGGTATGTGACCAACAATACGGTGAGATGTTAATTAGGATGTTTACACAACATCACATTGCGTCAATTCACGAGACATAACTACAGGAATTTCACTACATCCCCTTTATAATAACACTACAAATATTCTACACTACCTTTTGGATATTTAAAATGAACGTATACAGTTAAATAATTGTATTTTGTTGTACTACATAGATATATTAGCTTCGTCATCACAGACTACATGATCATTTACCATCAGATGGTCAGATGCGGGTCTTTATAATAAAAGAGTTATCGAAGATCAGTGGCATCCTGTATTGACATGGAAAAGATCTTTATTAGACATAAAAAAAATTATGATTTGAAATGTTTTACATCATGTTATCGATCTAGCTTTTGAAAATAAGATTGTTGTATTCATTATATATTTTCTGTGTGGTTGTCGGTTGAGTCACTGATATTATTGATTTTGTGGGATTGTGCGTGAGTACGGTTGTTGTAATGACTCTGAAAAGTGTGGAAGCGGCCATATGTATTGCGTGAGAGAACGAGGCCGGCGGTATTGTACAGTTTGTTCGAAATGTTTATATGTATATTTAAAAGTAAACAAGTTAGTGTTTTAATTTTTTTGATTCAATGCTGATCGATAATAAACATAATTTTCTAATATAAACTAATAACATCGTACATTTATCACAACTGTTAATTACAACACTACCATTGTCTGTAAATTATACTGAACAGATTCTTGGATTTCTCAAAGTTTTATCACTGTAGAGGGAACGGAGTAGGAAGATAAAATAATAAAAAATCCATTGTTTATCGAACCACATATATTATACAACACAACCTTACAATAAACCGTCTATTGTATCTCCAACGATCAAAACGTAGCAGCGCGAAATGTAGCCGAAGTAACATTTGAAATACACGTAACTTTTAACATTCTATTATTATCAGAGTAATTCATAAAAACACCACTAGATGGCGTCGATTATATTGACCGTAGCAACTCGCTTATTTCCTTCATAAATAATACAGATTATATAGACGAAACCGTTTCCTACATCCTTCCGCAGCCGATACAAATTACCGAATCGACTATCGCATTACAGTCGCGACAAAACGAATATATGTATACATACGCACCCTTATAATGAAATTGAATTATATGTAGGTGTTAGAGCGGCGGCCGCGTTCCAGTCGACGTGGTGCTGGTAGCCCAAAGGTGGACCGATGGTGTGGTCTAGGTCGCGGTGAGCCGTTGAATGCGGGCAACGCAGGTCCGATCAGTGTGGAGATCTTTGGAGGAGGTCTGTGCCCGCGGATGGGCGTCTATCGGCTGATTCTCAACCATTTCTTTAACCATTTCACTACTGTGGGCGCCTCTAGACGTTCATAAACGTTGCGTTCGTGATCCTGGAAGCGGCTGTAGGCGCTCGGCATACATCAAATGTCTGATGCTGAAAGCGCCTCTAGTTACGCTTTGCTATACTCGTTACTAGATATATGAACTAGTTCCGTACAGAGAAATAAATAATATTATTTCAATGTGAAGTTCAGCTTTTTGATTAGACATTTTCACAAGCATGCAAACCTACACGGCAGATGTACATCGTAACTTAATTCTTGTCGTGCGGTACGATCGATGCGTGTGAAAGTCGGGCGTAGAAAAGCCTACTTTGAAACACTGGTCAAAAAGATCAGGAGTTATAGGAGTTGGTTGTATTAAAATAAAACATACGGAGAATATAACATATGGAGAATATAACATACAGAGAATATAACATATGGAGAATATAACATACAGAGAATATAACATATGGAGAATATTACATTGATAATATAACGCGTTATTTTTTTAAGAATTTCCTGCTTTGTTCCATAAATTGCAATTTCCTAGGCCAATTTCATTCAAAGGGCACGATATGTTAAACGACAAAACGTGTCAACAACCCTCAACATGTTCGAAGGGGGTGAATTAAGCATTCTAGTAATGACCAACTGTTGTGTGCGTCAAGACTATCTATTGTATAACAGGTTTTTTTTTGTAAAAGCTAAAAAAAGTTGAAAGGATAGAAATACATTGGTATTAGTATTGGAAACCAATCCGAAAACTGTCTATTATTCCCATTGTCCCTAAATAAAAACATATAATAATTATTATTGCTCTTATTTAACAAAACATTTACTGACTTATTTATTTTTAACCCTTTCCATGCGAAAGACCTATATATATATAGATCTCCTCAGAAATCCATCGATATAAACGTAATGAATAAGATAGTAAAACGTTTATTGTCTAATAAACAGAACATACCCACACGAATAGTAGGAAAAAGTTCAAGCAAATAGTTTTTAGCTATAAAAAAAATCGGTGCACAGATAGTGCACCGGTGTGTGCGTGCTGCAAAGGACACATAAAAATGGATATTTTTAAATTCTTTGCACTGTTCTGGCCACCGGGGCGCGCGGCGCAGTGAAAGGGTTAATGTTTAGATAATTATCTTACGTTATTGCGCAACTAAAATGTCATCTAAATAAAATTGTAGTAATGCATTACTGTAAAATGCGAAATTTCTTTCCAGTACTTAATTTTATTAGTCTCTCAGCGATTCATGGTTTAACATTTTCGACGAGCGGTACTCATCAACGAGAAAAAGAAGTTAGTTATCGAGATTAGAAATAGGAATGTTATTAAAAACTCACCGTATATATGAACACTTTAAAGATAATTGTAGGATTTAACGACACTCAATTGTTTCTATAGTATTACAATGTTTACAGAGATGCCGCTAGACGGCGATGTTCGCATATACAATGACGAAACACGTTTTTAAATAAATCTTACACAAATGTAACAAACGTTACAAGATTTATAGCCGGCTATAAACTAGCTGCTTTCACTTTAAAGCTTTTCATATAATATTCATATAATAAAATGGAAAATCTATGGAATGTACGTGGGTAATATATAAAGAAAGATTTAAACAGTCGGCTGAGTCACACACGACGTTTTAAATAATCAAGAACAAAAAAAAAACAAATTATAGTAAGGCACTGGTATAGAAATTAAAAAAAAAAACAAATCAGATACCAATTGTATGTACATAAATAATTTATCACGTATTATTCATAATATTAATACTGACAATAATTTAAAGTTCGGCGTCCAATCACTAAGGAAGTGTCAAAATACTAATACATTGTCCGCATCGGTCAGCTCCATTTAATATTATCTAATAACATAATAATCATACAGAAGCATAATCAAAATTGTACTAAAGTATTTTAATGAAAAAAAAAAACATTGTCCGAATAGAAATTGCACCAAATACACAACTTGATTGATAATTGAGCACAATTTAATTATACATTCATTGGATTCAGTAATTGTATACATTATACTATTGTATAATGTATACAATTACTATGTATGTATTCATAATACTAAATAATTATCATTGAAAAAATAACGAGTTTATCTGACAAATATATTACGATTTTTTTACAAGAAGATAACTGATGTCAGAATTTTATTATTGTTGTTGTTGTCGTTATGTCGTCGCGTACGGAACAGGCAAAGATCGGAGATCATAGATCCTATTCATTATTTTCCTTTCCCATAGAAACGGAAGACTAGTATATATGCAGCCAAGTTTTCAATTTGACTTTTTTCATATTTTTACACATTGATAGAATACATGTACATCGATATAAATATTGATTGCATATTTCCCCGATTGCACCAAATTTTACAACCATTTAGGTTTCATTATGATTAAATCAGATTTGAACACATATTCAATTATAGTTGTAAATATTTTTTAATTAGAAAATTATACACAATTTAAGCGGTTCGTCACATTTTTAAATTGAAAATTCGAGAACAACACAAAATACCATAATAACTACCCTTCCTTTATCATTTCATACATGACCATACGATTTGATAAAATTATAATGTAAATTTATTGCTATTGGAATACATTAGAAGGATTTGAATCTAATACAAATAACCGATATTACGAAACAAGTCTATGGACCAAACTTTTTCACTAGTGACGTTAAAACGACTAATCGATACATCGAATAATTAATCGAACGATGAATATAACTCGATAATAATTCAAAACGCTAAATATTAATTACCAGTTAAACAAAGTCTATATTATTACATAATATAACACCAGTATAATGATTGCTATCGGCATGTCTAAGCGATTATAATATGAGAGCTGATAAAAAAAAATGTGATAGAAAACTAATCAAAATATCACTACCGACAGATGCCCCAATGAGTTGGCAGTTTATGTAGATATATTAAACGTTCGCTCAATGCGTTTGGCGATGTAGTGTACATTTGTATGTAACATTTATTTGTATGCGACTTTCTCATACACTTTTCTAATATCCCATTTGTGTGTGTCTGTAAAGAAAAAAAAATATATATACATATATAATTGTATAGTGGTCGGGTTTTTCTGAACGACCGTCAATTCTGTTCCGCCGTTATAACGGTGTTCCAGTGTTCCGACAGTCGTACGTGTGAGCTCTAGATACGACACGCCACACCACGCTTCCCAATCAACGGTGTTACCCATCACTTAATATCGCGTGAAATCGGGATCGAGTGTCAGACAATTAGCGATGGAAAAAAAAATATAGAAAGAAAGCACTGTGGACGAGGTCGTTTCGTCATCTATTCCTTTAATGTCGCTTAATGTCGTACGAAATTGAGATTTAGCATCGATCAATTAACGTCTAAACTTGTGCGCTCGAGATATTCGTACTGCGTTACATTTCAAGCTGCTAGTTTTCTCATTAATTTTATATTTATTTATTTTTAAAATTTTTAACCATGACAAAGTTTTAAAGCATGTTTTCAAATCAAAAGATGACTTCTTGGATGTTTTTTTTTTTTTCAAGTAACCTGAGCGTTAGGGAGTTGAAGAAGAAAAAAAATATATGAGTACTAGTGTATTTCAGACGAGCACGCTTTACCATTTACGGCCTTGTTCCCACTTAACATCACGAGTCGAGCAAAAACTAGATGCAAGTAGTTCTAGGGACTTCCATGGCTTTGCCAAGTATCTTAATGCAGCAGCGGTGTCTTAACACGTTCCGTGCCATGTGTACCACCAGCTGTAAACATTTTTTAAGTGACACTTGGTTTATCTAACACTTGGCCTCGCTTTCACCCGATATTAAGTGATACTGAGGCCGTAGATGGGAAGCGTGTTCGCTTAGAATACATACGGCTGTCACGTGTACGATAGTCGGAACACAGCAACGCTGTTATGGCGGCAGATTTAGGGTGATATCTAGCCAGGGAGGTATGAAAAACGCGGCCACCTTCCAGACTCCTCTCCTCCTGTGGCCCGGGGAATCGAACCCGGGACCTCCGCGTTACAAGGCAAGCGGGGAACACCACTGCCAGAGGCAGTAACTTAAGCGGGAAGTCAGAGCGAAAGTGGCTTAGCACGGGACGTGTGCAATTAGCCGACTTATAGAAGCAGTCACGTGGTGCGACGCTACATATGTGGCGCTCACCTGCCTCAGTAGAGGAACAGCTCGGGCAGGCACTGGTCGTGCGCGCGGCGCAGCTTGGCGCCGGGCGAGCCGCCCGCCAGCAGCGGCTCCTGCGACAGCGACGAGAAGATCTCCTGCAGCTTGTCCTGGATCTCGTACTGCAACACGCGCATGTATATAGGTAACGTACAAACTTAAACACACATCACGCGTACAAACCTACATGTACGAGTGCATTGTGTGCGTGACCGACTTGATAAACAATTCATTCACAAACAAAATACCTATCTTAACCCTTTTCGGACGACGACTTTTGTGTCGAGTGATTTATATAATGCAATAAAATGACCTCTAACTTATAAACGATCTTAAAAACATTGCAATTCAATAGTTTATCTATCTATGCATCTTTAAGACTTGGAGAAGGATGACATAATACCTATATTCTTACAAAAGTTACGCCTCGCGCACGCCACTCGTTCTGCCGCACGAAACATCGTCCGGCAACGAAATCCCGTCCGCAAAGGGTTAAGCTTGAAGCAATAAAATAAAAATAACACACCGCCGATTTTTCTTTTCGCATTAGTTTTGTGCGTTATTGCATTCACATCATTCCCGTTTAGCAATAAAACACACAGAACAACGTCGCCGGAGGCGGTAAAAACATAAATATCAAACGCACATCATTATACGTAACTTTCTATACAGGGTCCCCCGGTCCAAATGGCTGGTCCGGTAAATCTATCGTCAGATATTTAATATTTGATCACGGCGCAGGCGGCTCGGTCCGCGTTACCTTCGGCTGCGTGAGGTGCAGCAGGTAGCCGAAGGGCGCCGTGCGGAAGGCGTTGTTGAGCGTGGCGCGCTTGCGCTGCGCCTCGCTCAGCTCCGACTCGCTGGGCCCGTGCGCCGCGCGCCGCAACGCCTCCAGGCTGACGCTCTCCGACTGCGTCGCGTGCTGCCGCCGCGAAGAGCGTTCAGCGACGAACACGGCCGTTAGGTGGCGTGGAAAGAACAACAGCAGCATTAGAACAAGGTCGGAGCGAGTTGTGGACGGTGTGCTGGGGTTCTTCGGACCCGCCTGCCTAGATGCCACGACACAACGGCGTCGCTCTGTTCTGGCATCTGTCGTACGTGTGAGAGGCACGAGCGTCCCAGACGAACACACTTTACCATCTGCCCCATTGTCACTTGTTATCATGTGGCATCATCAAAAAATCACTTCTTATTACAAGTTTTATAACTTAGATAAGTGTTTCGGGTTCATTGTCATTATCAGCCTATGTTAGTCCACTGCTAGATATAGGCCTTCCCCAAAAGCCTTCCACCATATGCGGTCCTCTGCTCTCCTCGTCCAGGTGCGCACGTTGGCGGTTGCCTTATAATTATTCCGCAGACATTGACTAACATAAAATATTAATGAAACATAGAACTAATAATTTACAAACTGGTTCACAACAAACAAACATAACTGGATGAATGTAATGAATTTTTACAATGAAAACCTTATTTCTACATACTCTTCGGTTCTAAATAGAATATTAAATATTAAAAAGTTAATTTTAGTGAATCTATTTCGAGCTAGATTTACGGACATTTTGATCATGATTTTATTGTAATTTTGATGTATTAACGGAACAGCCTCGTTTTCTTTTACAAACAAAAAAAAAAGAACTGTTTCAAAAGACGACCTATCTCTGTACACTAAATATATTTCAAACGACGTTCCTCCATCAAATTATTAACACATAACGGTAAGTCTAGCGTGGAAATTCTACGTATCGTACAAAATCAGGATTCTATTGTCTATGCTCTTGTACCAATTCGTGCCTCTCTTGCCTGCCGTGATAACTTTGAGCGGTTTCGTGGCTCCAGTTCCAAAATTCAGTATCGGTACGCTGGCGAAACAAACAAAGGATAGGAAAAAAGGGGGGTGGGGATAGGGGGGGATAGGGGGATGGGTGTTAGATGTTTAAGTTTT
>DWQX01005870.1:0-12242 GCA_018245475.1 Pharmacophagus antenor
ATTTATATTTATATCTATATATTTTTATATACATGCATTTATTAAAAGCTTCATTCAAGTTTTTTTTACAAAAATGTACTCGTCTATAATTAAGAAATCTTTTTTCCATTTTTGTTACTGTAATTTTTTTAATTGACTGTGAGATCGAGGCAGTTAAATGACTGACTTTGTAGCCACTAGTTAACCTCTTGCCTTGCAATATGGAGGTCCTGGGTTCAATTACTAGGCCAAGAGAATAGTGGAGTCTGGATTACGGTAGCATATTTGAAATCTGCCTGACTAGCTAGCGCTGTTAATGTCAATCTGGTGGTGTAACAGCATTCCAGTTTTCCTGCTGTCATACATGTGAGAGCTAGAAGTATTCTGGGAGAACATGCTTTACCATCTGCAGCATCTATGTCAATTAACATTAAATGAAATCAAGGCCCATTATTTACTTATAAGTCATTCGAAAAACTAACATTTACACTAAAAAGAGTAATGAATAAAATGGTAGTTACAATATTTATCACTTTCTTTTTACTCAATGTTCCCTTGTCTACAATAGAGCTCATACATTCATGTTGTATTACTCTTATTAAATATTTTCAGAGAACAAGCTGGTCGCCCAAAGTGTCCCTTGGATCCCTATTTCATCATTCCAGATAAATGTAAATGCATAGATTATCAGGTACTTATAATTGGCACATTAAATTTATAAAGTGGTATGAGTAGTTTTTTTTGAACTAGTTTATTGTTTTACACTACATCATATACAGCAGTGAGTGTAATCCTAACTGTATGGTATATACTTACTATATATATTTTTTTATATAGATTTGAACTTTGTGTATAACCAGTACATTAAATGATGTCAAGATAACATCACACAACAAAATTTAGTGAAATGTTGTTTCTAATCCATATTAGAGTGATATATTAGACTCTTTGAGTATGAAGCCACTAACAAGCAGAATGCATCTTGTAGAAATGTTTTAATTGATATTTTGAAAAATTAAAATTGTTGAGGACTCATGCTGTAGCTTGTAAATTGAAAAATTTGCTACACTTTCAATTCTGCATTGTGTTAGACTATGATATAATAGAACACATTTTCAATTATATAAATATTTGAATATCTATTTGCCGACGCTCATTTGCAGTTACTCGTCACTTAAAAGTTTGAGGCCAATTAAAAAAAATAAAAAAAATTGTTATTTTTTTTTCAGGTATTAAAGTTACAAGAGACCCCTGAGAGTATCCCACAAGGTGAGATGCCGCGTCACCTCACCGTGTACTGTGAGCGGATGCTGTGTGAGCGTGTCGCACCCGGCGCCCGTGTCACGGTGCTCGGAATTTATTCAATAAAGAAAATTGCCAAAATTGGGGTTAGACACATACATATGGACCATTTATTTTGAAAGTGGTGTAAGTCCGTTTTCTTTTCTTTCGAGAAAATTAAAGGTTACATTTATTACGGTTATATTTGTTGATTTTAAAATACAGGCAAATCATATGAGGTCTGGCATTGTTTCTATTGTTTTATCAACATTTAATTTGTTTATATAAATTTGTTTGTGGCTAATTAGACTACGATAACTCATATTTATGTGCTGTAAATGGACTTACACCACTTTCAAAATTTGACAATTGTAAAAATCGGTTAATTTCAATTTGGAAAAATCAAATATCGCTTAAAATATACTTTATTTTAATATAATTTTGTTTACAAATACGCATAACAACACATAAAATTTTATTTTAGACGGCAATAACATTGTCATTACAAGATACTGATTACAATAATTTTCCTATTCTCTGCATGTGGTAGTGTTTCAAAGTATGCATGATGCACCGGAGGTATACAGGATAGTAGCTGCTTCATGTCTTTATATTTTTCGTACGTAATAGGTCTGGCATTTTGGTACAAAGGCTCCAGGGCGATTTTTTTTTAAATTTTAACGGTCTTCACAGGACGTCGAGGTAATAAATTGATAATTTTTAACTCTGCGTCCGTCATCGTTGTTTTATAAAAAGTGGTATATGGTGCAATTTTGAGGAACCTCAACCAACATATTTGCAACCAATTAACCTGTTCCCCATTAGTATTTTTGTTATGTTTTTTATATGAATTTTGGAGATTTTTTGTTGAAATGAAATTCTCCCTTTTCATTTCATATAAAATGAATTTATCCTGTTTTCTACATTGTGCTATTACATTAAAGTAATCTTGAGGTGTGTACACAAAATTCATTTTTCTCATTGCCATTTCTATGATGCCAAAATCTGCATCGTTTGGAAGGTATGATAGACCCGAGAGTAAAAATTTGTGGTCACTTATCTCAATTCTGTTTTCCGACTGTACAACCTTTAACCACATCAACGCCATTCGTAAATTTCGATTTTGGCCAGTACACATGTCACTGTAGGCAATAACATGGCTTTGGGACATTACATTTTCAATTCAAAGTGCTTCAAACACCATGAAGCCACCACTTGCGATCCCCTAGAAGCAATGGTTTCGTTCCACACGTACATATTAACTTTATTGTTATGTAAATTGTGAAAACCCTCGTTTAAGACGAACATATTTCGTTTGTAATATGCAATTGAGACAATCAATTTCGGGTATGGTAAGGTTTTTTGTACATCAAAAGTGAAAGCAAAGTATTTATCAGGATTTTCTGATGCTAGAATTTTTTCCTCTTGTAATACTTTTCTTGATAATTCAGCATGTTGCAAATGAACGTCATGTCTTTCTACAAGAATCATTTTTCGTCGTCATCAATTGTAGTCTTCGTTTTCATGTTTAGGAAATCGCATTTCGTACAAGTATCTTTACGTGGCAAATGAAAGCGCAACTTAAAATCTCGTTTAAATATTTTCCTGTATGTCTATTCATTAACTGAGCTCAAGTTGTTTTCGTTGCATTTTTCCAAATATGAACTATACATCTTTCTTATATTTAATTCCGGATTTAAAAATATTCGTTCTGGATTTTGCGGTCGTGTCTAATGACTTTCACATGCCGGAAAGCTTTTTATGTGGTCTATCACTGTATTCGTCAGTAGCTCACTAATTCTTCTGCAAGAGCCATCTTTCCCTTCCGAAAGACATCGAACGTGGCGTTCCTCAGCGCTCCATCCTCGGTCCTCTTCTTTTCATTATATATTCTGCTGATCTCATGAAAGTAATTCTGACCATATATGCTGACGATGTTCAACTTTATATTTCAAATGCCCCAGTAAATTTTAATAATAGTGTTTTAAAAATGAGCGAGTATCTTAATAGGATTGCCGATTGGTCGCGCAAAAGTTATCCTCTTCTTAATCCTCTAAAATTAAAATATATAATACCTGGGGGTAAAGATAAAAGGTTACAAACGTTAGACAACAATATAAATATAAAAATCGACGGTAAACAAATAGGCTAACCTGATGAAACTATAAACCTAGGTATTATTTTAGATAGCCACATTAGTTTTAATAGTCACATAATTGATGTTGTTAAAACGTGATTTTATCGCTTAAAAGGTTTATATAAAAGCCAGCATCTTCTTTCTATCATAGTTCGTATAAATCTCTGAATTTTTTATTCTTTCTAAATTTAACAGGTGATATTGAATACGGACCTCGGCTTCTGTCTAAAACACGATGTATAATACAGCGAATTCAATCCGATACTGCTTCGATACTCAACCACTAAGCCATATCTCTCCATATCTTGAAAAAGCGGCAATGCTTAACATAGAATCACATGGCCAGCTGCATCTAGCTTCTTCACTGAATGGAGTTAGGAGGATACAAGACACCCGAATACTTACACTGGAAAATAAAATTTTCTTCTTTCTTTGGTTGATTTTATATTAGAAACGCTCGAACTTTTCTTTCATATTATCAACATAAAACGGTTTCTTTCACCGCCAGTTTTCGATATCTATCCACGAAATGTTAGAATGATATACCTCCGCCAATACGCAAATGTTCCACACTTTAGTTTTAAAAAATAGTTATAAATTATTTCTGTTAGAAAAACAATAGTACATTATGTGGCACTTCATAGTGGCCGTAATAGTTTAAAAAAATTTAATTACTATCTTCCGCAATTAGGTCACAACTTTCTTCCTATATTTCTCTATTTTTAAATCAAAATACTTATTATTATTAAACATTTACTTAGTTTCGCGTCAGTACCGCCGGCAGTAGCTGGTAATCAGTGTTTAACCTCCAGTAGGTGGAAAATGCACTAAGCTACGGCCATTTCTGCCTTTACAGCGCACATACACCGGTGCACTATCTGGGCAATAAAAAGATAAAAACAATTTGTTTGAATATTTTCCTTATTATTCTTGTGTGTGTTCTGTTTATTGGCAATAAACGTTTTTTCTATCTTTCTAAACACAATGTAGCAAAAAAAATTGGAACAAATAGACTTAAAATATTACCTCAAAGTAGTGATGGGAATGTGGTATAAAAAAACCTACCCAGCATCTCTTTACCCAGATATTTTCCTATGAGGTAAATTTTTCTCATGTGGATGATGGTGGGCTAATTTTTTCCGCATTTATACACTGAGCGATCCTTTATGCGTGAAAGGGTTTAGTTTTGTCTAGTTTAACCAACCCAGCTCCTGCTAGAAGCGCAGAAATCTCCTGAAACGTTCAAAGGCTACTAGGAACGACTTTGGCGTTTGTAGTTTTCTACTCCGACGTATTATATGGGCGGCGGTTTCTTTTGCATCTAGACATCCCCTGCAATTAGGATTATCAGTTACATGGGTTATTAATAGATGTTTGTTTCTTGGGCATTGTCCCCTGATACTGCCAACCTCTATTCGGAGGTTAAAACGGTTTAAGCTAAGAAGTTTACGTATTAAGATGCCTGACATCTTCGGGATCACCCTTTAGGCCTGTCTGCAGCTGGTACTATTTGCTCAAAGTATATTATGATGGGTGTGGATGTATTCCTGAACCCACGTTCTGAGTTACGTGTAAGGAATTGGAACAAAAGGGACAAGGCCTACCGCATCTTTAGCTGAGCCTCTTCTTGCAAGCATGTCAGCTGCATATTTTCCCGAGAACTCACTGTGCCCTTCCATCCAATGGAGTATGTTTTGCAGCAACTTTTATGTTTGACGACACATATGGGCAATTGATAGTAGAGTTGCATAGCTCACGTAAAACAGCTATGCTGTCTAAACGAATCCTAATGTTATTTATAATGTGATTTCTCTTTTTTGACCGCATTAGCACCACAAGTTATAACAATGTATTCGTATTGAAATATTGAGCTATGTACGAGATAGTTGCTGATGACCGGTGAGAAGATTCTAGCTCCCGATTCCATCTTGGTTTTTAATCGATATTCACCGTCGACAGTGAAGACGTGAACTTCATGGAATCCTTTCCCATTTCGAAGCTCTTCGTGTAATTAAACGTTGTAATATTTGCTATTTGTGACTTAGTTATCCTATCACATAGCGCCACGAGAAGAGGATGCTGTTCCACATTTCTCCCCTATATCTTGCCAGGGACCACAGTCACTTTGGTGTTTGCCATAGTCCGAAATGATTCAATCTTAGGGCACATATTGCAGCCTCTTGCTTTATGTAAAGGTCGAAGGACGAGATGCTTAAGATTATTTCAAGTGCTGCTGTGGGTGTGCTACGCATGCAGCCAGCGATTGTTGAACATGCTAGTCTCTGGAACCGTTGCCAGAACCTGGATTTGTGACTTAGAATGACTTTTTTTTGACGTTGTTGAGATGACACTGTCTATCAGTGTGCACTTGTTGTGTAGGTATTTCTATGTTGATAAGGTCTGCTAACATTTTCTGTCTGGTTTTCCTCGGATTACGCCATGGCTTTTTAGCCCTTCTTGTGACAAAATGAAAAACCGGATCTTCCGATATCTCCTTGTTTTATATAAAAAAAAACTATGGAATAATACTTAATGAGTTACTTGTTATGAAATGTGTAATAAACTACACAGTCATAAAATGACAAAGGAATTCATTAAATTGTATAAATATTTACATTATTCTCTACAGTGTAAAAATTATGCTTATAAAAAAATGTATATATGAAAACAGGATTTTAAACATTGTATTAAAGACTTAATCGGTAATTAAAATGTACACTTTTCAGTAAGTGTAAAAAAATATTTTATACTGTTTATTTATTATGGTATATGTAATCAAATTAAAGGAAATATCTTTCTGCATAGAGAGAAGGGCGCGACAAAGGATCGGTAGGTGTGCGCTCGTCGTATCTTCGCGCTGTCGGTCTGACAGCGGAGGAAGGCGTCACAGGTGGCCTCCGACCATTCACAGCTGATGAAGAGGAACAGTTCTGCAGGCTAGCTGCATCACCTGATATATATGAAAGAATTGCCAAATCCATTGCCCCAAGTGTTTTCGGAGCCGTTGACATGAAAAAAGCTATCGCGTGTTTGCTGTTCGGAGGTAATTTTATTAAAAAAAAAACTTAAATGATGAACACATGTAAAGCTTTAAGAGACGTGTTAACCTGTCGTAAAGCCGCAATCACCATGTGAATAGCTTTAGGTATGATGTCTCTAGAACACATTCACCCCGGCGCTTACCACCAGTGGCTCACAATCGATTCTCCCGATTAGGCGGCGTGAGCCACCGGTATCTTACACTAATCTATCATCAAGCGGTAAGTACACGGTCAATACACCTGTAGATGTAGTATGGTCTACGTAATAATAAAAAGGCACATATTAAGTCAGGTACATTTACTTGGAACAATTGAAACAGGAATAACGTAATGCAGCTATATTTGTGAACCCTTTTCATCGGTCCTGTCGCTTGACAATTGTCTGTTTTTTGTTACCTTAGAATTTTCAGTGGCTTGTCACATACCATATCAGCTTGAGTTTTTTATACAGTAAACACCTTATACTAGCAGCTAAGGATAATATACAATTAGTTTATGTGTCATAACATTTATACGTTTTTTTTATCTTTATTAGATTTGGGGTCTTTATCTTAAAGATATGCCATTTCCATCGTATCTTCTATACACATTAACATCCAAAACAACTAAAATAATACATTCACATGAAAAACAAAAATAACCTACTGATTTTTATATATGAAATAATAAATTAAACTCATATAATTATAAAATTGTAAAATGTGCGACGGCTCTACTTAATGACAGTGACCAAATGACACAGTCTTTTAACCGTATCGGTCGTTGGATTAGACAAAAGACTATAATACCCACGTCCATAATATTTATATCAAAATCATCAAGCAGAGCCTCCCGCTTGTCTCGGTTCTTGACACACACCAACAGCAAATGTGGCACATCTTCTGTTTTGTTGCATTCTGTACAGGTAGGAGATTTAACTTTTTTCATCAGATATGCAAACTTTGCAGCCGGATAGTATCCCGAACGCAAGCTTAGCGCGAGGTTCAAGTCCTGCCCGTTTCACATTTCAGAAACCAGGGTATACGAGGCGGCTCTCCTTGTATTGTCCTATACCAAATTCCTTTATGATGACATTTCATATCAAGTTGTTCCTTCCATTTATTGAAACATACTTTTTTGTATTTGCAAATATATTCCCAATGATCTGGAATGTATTCAAAAAAGTTTGTTTCAGTTGCGGCAAGTTGGGTAGTTATGTCCACTACTTCGTTTCCTTTTATGCCAATATGTGCCGGAACCCATTGCAATTTGATATTTTTTCCACTACGTTTCAAAAGAGTGATAAATTGAATATCGTAAGCTATCGTTGCTCCACTGCTGCCGGCTACGCAGCTACCCACTTGTTATAGGGCACTTCTAATATATACAAAAACTTCCACTTTATCCAAATCAGGACAAATAACGTACGACAATGCCTGAGCTACAGCAATGAGTTCCAACGTTATTATTGACAAATTTTAAACCTAAATTTTTGTTTGAATGTTTCGTCATAATACCCAGCTCCTTGTCCTTGCGAACTTTTGGATCCATGCGTAAAAATTTTGTGCCAACTCCTATACGTGGAATTAATCCCAGTAATAACTTTATTTTTCAATATATTAGGCTCATAACTAGCTTCATAAAATGTCAATTCATCAATATTTACCATAATAACCGATTTTATGTCAATAGCAGTAACCCGTATATCCAAGATATACATAGGAAAAATATCAAAAGTGTTAAATCTTAGTTGACTAACCTCGTACCAAGTTTTAACAAGTTACGGTTTCTTTTTTCTCCCCCAATATTTACGATTTCATAGTACATTCAAGTTAGAGATTAAGTCACTGGTAACATCACAAAAGGATGCTATTTTTAAACAATATTTATAGGCAAGGTACTGTCTCTTCAACACCAGCGGCACAACTCACAGGTCATTTTCCATAACATGGATTGGCGTTCTTTTAACAAAGCTACATATTATTTTTAGTGCCTAATTGTATATTTTATCTAATTTGCTAGTATGAGTTTCGACGCTATAATCATAAATGAAGGAGCAATAGTCTAATCTACTCCTTATTAACGATAGATATATTCTCATACGTTTTGTATGTGTTCCCTAAGAGTTTCCTGCTAATACTTTTAAGATATTCAGAAATTTCGAACATTTATTCACGAATCCATTAATATGTTTACCCCAGTGAAGCTATCTAGCCAAATACCTAAATATTTGTTACATTCTGAAAATTCTATAGGTCTTTTATTTAATTTCAATACAGGAATATTTCTTTTCTTACCTCTGCTAAAAATGCCATATTTAGTTTTTTTAGGGGACAATTGTAGTCCAAGTGAATTTAAATTTTTCTCAATATTTCCTTATGTTATTTGCAAGGAAATAATAACATTTTCGATTATTTTGTCTTTTACATATAAAACAAAGTCATCTACATATTGTAATATAATTACATTAAATGTGCTATGACTTATTGTACAAGTAATTATATTTAAACACTATTGGGGATAAAGGATCTCCCTGAGCTAAACCTTTCTTAGTCCGTCATGTTAACCTAAATTTAAAATCAGGATGAGATATAATTTTTAAATGTCTTTCACTGTGGATAGACATATATAATTACAAATCATTGATCCTAGTGCAAGGTTATCCAGAACATTAACAGCGAAATCAACAGAGACATTATTATAGGCATTTTCAATATCTAAGAAACATGCCAGAGATGAAAAATTCTCAGAGAATTCTATCTGTATATATGTAATCAACCAAGTGAAGGAATCTAAGCATGAGTGAGCTTTCTAAAACCCGTGATATAAGTATATAGAATTTTGTTTTTCTCAACAAACCATTCTATGCGCTTTTTTAACATTAGGTGAAATATCTTACAAACACATGACAATAGGGATATAGGTCGCAAATTTGATTCTTGTCCTTTATTATTAACCTTAGGTATTGGAATTATTTGAATATTTCGCCATTGATGAGGTACAATTTCTTGCTGAAATATTATATTGTAAATCAAAATTTAAAGTAATTTATACTCGATTGGAAGATAACGATATATCATCATCAGAGTAAGACACTCCATCTTCACCTGGCGCTATATCTTTATTTTTTAAACTGTTTTCAAGTTCCTGAATCTCAAATTCGCGTTCTATAAATTCATTTTTAGATTTAAAATTAGGCACACAATTGTTAACATAATTTGGGGAAATAAGCTATTGCTTTATTTTCATATCCAAAGGATAACTTTTATTCTGTCTATATCCTTTTATCCACTTCATACGCTGCCAAATTTCAGTCGTTGGAGTTATTTCGTCAAAGGAGTCACAGAGTTTTCGCCAGCTTAAGGATTTTGCTTTATGAATAAAGTTTTTTGACACCTTTGTTTTTTCTTCTAAATTGCATAAGTTTTTTGGGGTAGGATTACGACGAAATTTAGTTAATGCTAATCGACGTTTTGCTATAACTTGATAGTTCCGGAGTCCAGTAATCTTTGGGTTTAATAAGTAAGTAATTATTCATGATTATGACTGCAATCCTAATAAACAGGTGATCACTACCTAAATTTTCGTTAATTACTTGCCAATCAAAATTAATCGCGATATCTGACGATGCTTAGGTTATATCTGGAGATGTTTGTTGTAAAATTCTATTAACTAATCTAACACGTGTTACCGTACCCTTATTAAGTGAAATAAAGGAACTGCCTAGAGCCAAGTCCATAATTTGAATATCTCTTGAATCTGTTTTTACATACCAGTTTGAGAGATGACCGTTAAAATCTCCAACCACTAGGATTGCTTTACTAGATTATTTAAATATGCTATTCTAATCAAATAACTGGGTCCGTACCAAAGATGGACAGTAAATGCCAACTATATATTCCAAATTCTTACAGTTATATAATTTAACACATACAATCTCTATACCTGCATAACATTAGTTAGATAGACTTGACTTTGAGTAGATTTATGAATTAAAATTGCAACTCATCCATAAGAATCAGACCGATTAGATTATGTATTGTACCCCGAAATATTTAACTTATATTGTCTATTTAACCAGGTTATTTAATGATAACTATGTGAATGTGCTCTTGGTCTAAAAGTTGGGCAAATACTGATAATTTTGGTCACAAACTGTGAATTCCACTGTAATATGTTAACTGTTAAATATCTATTAAATTTAGCCACTGATAAAACTTAACAGTGTCCGAAAGATTTCCCTTAAAAATTAAATTCACCAATAACTTTTTACACTCTTCGATTATTATTTTACTTTTAATAACCTTAATCTTTCTTTTATTTGAAGGAATCATGTGTGCTAATAATTCATCAAATTTATGAAATATTCCTTCTGTAGTCACTTTTGTCTTTTCGTGATTATTACTCTATATATATTTCTGTCATTTGTCTTGTTCACAAATTCAACCGAATATTGAGAGCTCTCATGTATTCCATAGTGTTCATTCCGTCTTTCTATAAATAATTGTATTGTTTTTCTGTAAGGTATTTGCTTAGTACTCATAATTTTTCTTATCTCTTTTTCTTTATAAAACAGGGCAATTTTTATCCAGTACAAAATGAGCTTCTTCACAATTGAGACAAAGCTAGTTACCGTACAATGTCATGATTACCTCGACATTTAGGGCATTGTTTCATTTTATATAGGCAAAATCTTAAAACATGATCAAATTGCCAACATTTTGAACATTGTGTTACAGAGAAAGTATAAACATCTACTTTGATTCTACAACCATAGGCATATACTAAAGTCTTGGCTATTGCAAGTAGTGCAATGGGATCGGATAACATTAGAGTTAACATAATTAAACCCTTACTTATTTTGCCTAACACATCTCTTATTACCAACACTTTTCTAGACTTGTGGAAAAGACCATTTGTTATCCCACTTCTTAAAGTTAAAAATCCTACCACCGCATTATCGCACTTTCGTCCTATATCTATTATACCTATCCTTTCCAAAGTTATTGAGCGACTTGTTCATGAGCAACTCTGTAAATATCTATCACAAAACAGTCTTCTCAATCATAATCAATCTGGGTTTCGAAGAGCGCTGAAAAATCACTGCTGATATTAGGGAGAACATAGACAAGCAACACGTAACTGTTGTTGTGTCTACTACTTCCTATACTTCACTACGCATATGTTAGCTATTTAAATCTTACTGAGGAGCTGCTAAGTAAACTCGAACGACTTCAAAATCTATGTATTCGCTTTACTTTGGATTAAGAAAGTATGATCACCTATCTTAGTTTCGTAAACGGTTAAAGTGGTTCCCTATTCGTCTTCGAAGAAATACTCATATTTTATGTATACTTTACAATATTTTAACAGATCCATTTTCCCCAAAATATCTCCGTGTTAAATTTTATTATTTACAACCCTTTCGTTGCAGGGAAAGTCGACTTCTTAGTACTCCTAAACATAACTCAACTACTTATGGGAAATCTTTTACGGTTACTGCTGTTCGTCTTTGAAATAAACTTCCAACAAATATTCGCATGTCGCCATCGTTGGCGATATTTAAAAATAAGCTCAAGTCTCAATATGAGAAAATGTTAGGTTAGTAGATCAAGCGCGTATAGCTCATTGGTGTATGTTATTATTATCTATTCTTTCATTAAATATGTATATATGTGTAATGTTATGTAGTTAGTTTTACTTTTATTTATTACTTTAATATTTATTAATTTATTATATATATGACGAAGTAAATACCCCAGAGGTATTTTTAAAAAGTGTGACGTCAGCATTGCCGACGTCACAATTACCCACATTATGATCAT
>DWQX01005871.1:0-12237 GCA_018245475.1 Pharmacophagus antenor
TAGATGCTGCTAGTCACAGTGACCATTACAGCTTTATCGAAGCTGGCTCGCGGATCCGGTGATTCGCGAGCTATCATATCAGTCGAAACATGTCCACTGCAGGACAAAGGCCTCCCCCAAGCGCCGCCGTGTCGAACGGCTCTGCGCTTCTCTCGTCCGGCCTGTCGCGGCGACTCTGTTCGAGTCGTCGGTCCGTCTTGCGGGAGGGAGGTCTGCCTGCTCTGCGTAATAAAAATTCAGCGATACGGCTTAATGTTGTATGCAGAGAGATTGTTCGGGCACAGTTTGCTATTTCCAGCCGTCCCATAGGAGTCCCCCGGGAATCGTTTGAATATTTAGCGCGCCCGTTACAGCGCACCAAGACTCGTTGCTCATGCATTACAATATTCCCGAGGGCAGTGGCCATGTTGGTCCATAGAGAGAGAGAGAGCAGCTTCTATTATCTGTACATACAATAAATCTCTAGAAACACCGTATATGTAAGTTGATTTTTTTTTATTAATCCCATTGTAATTATTACATATAATCCATGTAAAGATCAAAATAAAAACCATGTTGTAATTTCACGCTAAAGCTACTACTGTATGGAATTTTATATAATTTAGCATAATAATGCCCCATCATCTCGTTTAACATTTAAGACGGTTCTTATAAGAGGGAAATTTAATCATTCATCATCATTTAGAATGAACAGATTTAATGTTTTGTTGTCCTAGTATCCATGCGAACATCCGGCAGGGGTCGAGAAATTAAACATTCAAAAAATATATATTCACAAATTTTATAGGCCGCAAAGTTAGTGTCATCAAATCTATTCAAATAACGAAATGCTATCTCTTTTGTGACTAATATCAACGAAGTGCTGGCCTCGATTTTATGCAAACTCACAATGAAACGTGTTTGTTTTAATACGACAATTTGAAAACTTGATGCCTTTATTTGTAACGGTCGTGGGCTGCTTACGTCTGCGGCATGCCCTTCATTATAATACACGTGGCATAACCCCGCCTAGCTGTCTTCCGCGTTCCGCGACCGCGTCGCGTCGGGACTCCCATTGTCTATGGCGACCCAACGCACGTCCCCGACTTGGGGGGGAAAGTGGGTCATCTGTACAGCGCAAATGGGTCGCCCCGTAACTTCACGAATAAACATCCGAGCTTAAATGCGCGATTTGGCAACATTTTGCCATGTATCATACGTATTTGATATTAACTCGCTCCAAACAGTTTGATTTTCTGTACTTGATTTAATGACAATAAACCTTGGAGACGTTATTTGTTGCGAATCGACAAAGGAAAAAGTGTACTTCTACGATAATTCCTAGAAGAGTGCCCCCTGAAATATGTGCCTAGTTTTTCTCAGTTTACGTTTTTAGCACCGCAGTTGGCATCATTTGACCATTCAAAAGCGCCTGTGAATTTGTATAAAGTATAATTTTGATCTAATACTATGTAAATTGTCGGTATTTCTTCTCTCAAATCGAGTCGTATTTTGTTTTGTTTTCATTTATCAACAATGTGCTATAACGTATGGCCTCAATTCGACGTGATGTGATAATTAGGCCGTAGATGGAGAGGAGTGATAGACCGAAATGTTTTGACCCTTGTGTATTTAGTACTAACGGAAGACAGCGTGGCTGTCATGGCAGCATTTTGACATTGTGGGATCTAGTAAGCTGGCCAAGGTTGCCTTAGAATTAAACTCAAGGTTTTCTTACAACACAAAGGTCCTAATGATATTGTTAGTTTGGCGTTACATTTGGAAGTTGTAGTAAGAAAATCAAAAAAATACATATCAACCGTTACAGTGAAAAAATACGAAAGATAGATTTTGAATCTATCAATTTCTGTTGAAATTGTGGTTTTTTATTTCAGTTTCATCGCCCGTATTAGTCATTTATATGCTCACCTTGTATGCATCATGCTATATCATTAATATGCTCACCTTGGACTCGTAGTAATATTTACTGTTTAGCGGTAATCGGCTGTTTAAATAAAATTTTATTTGGTCAAGGATATTCTCTTTTTGCTATCATCGTCACGGTGAACAAGGAAATTTCCTTGTCGGGATCTCAACGGCGTCGCACCGGCGCCATTTTATCGGCCCATCCGTGCCAACTGTCGTCTTTGACAGGAAATCGGTTTCCCGCGTATTTTTTTCATTTTTTTTTTGATAAAGCAAAGGTTCGATGTAACATGTCTTGCTTCCACACATGACGCATAAGTATAGTCGCAAAAAAATTATAATAAAACGTTATTGAAAACTACGTCGGCCATTTTTTTTTCCTGTCTGGCGAGTCTTGGACGCTAAATTTGCGTGAAGGCGTTTTAATTACGTTTCAGCGTAACAGTTGGCGCTAATTGATGATTTTAGATTGGCATTCAATGTCCATGCGCATATGTCGAGGAGGTAGAACTAAAGTCGGCAAGGTTTAAAGTACGTGTGACTGGTAAACATTTCTCAATGTTTTGATTAGACTATACTTATCCATTTATTATTAACTAATGTTGTGAATTTCGCTTCATAGAGGATGTTTCTGGAAGTTATTTCTAAGTACTCATATTTTTCCCGAGTTATATTACGTAAGGACAACATGGAGATTTAGCCAGCATTTAACACGATCTATGGAAAAGCGTTTTTAGAGTTTTCTCTTTTGGACTTCCGAGGCGTGTAAATTTTATTTCAATCCTTAATTCCGTGATTGAAAAATTAATTTTCGATATGTGTTTACGAAATAATACTGGAATGCGAAACACTTGGCTTGGGTGTCATTTGTGTCGTATTTGAGTATTAATGTTACTTAATAATTCGGAGTATGTAATTTTCGTTATTATCTCATGATCATCAGGCGACAGACGTCGACCGCTGCACAAAGATTATCCCCGGGGAATTCCGCCCCGATATCTGCGACATGTGTATTGGTACTTCCCATGTCGACACATACCGTAATGGCCATCAGTCTTTACTGACGCCCTCTGCTAATACTCACCATTGTAGACGGGCGGAAGCCGGATGTAGAGCGGTCTTTTATACATGGCGCTTTTCGCAGTTTTATATTCGAATGTTGCCATAACTGAAGCTGACCCAGATACAGATTGACACGGCCGAACGGCGAAAACGTGCCTAAAGTTACAGAGGTCCGTTTGCAAGGTCACATGGCGCGGTGCACTTTCGAACCGTCTTGTCCAGTGCTCAGGCCAATTTGACCGCTTAAACTGTTTGGATAAAAGTTTTTTTTATCATTTATTTACGTCGCCATATATCTAGTTGGGGTAAATGTGGTTCGAATTGATTTCTCTATCACCCACGTGTTGCGTACGGAACGTATGATTAGTACATATTACGAAGTCCTTATACGGCATGGAAATCAATGTTGAACAATTGAATACCGCACGGGTCATGTTTAAAATAGTGTAACGCAAACTCAATCAAATATATCATTTGTTTGAAAACATAACTTACGATTCATAAGATCCACGCGTATTCAATTATAAATAGTTTATTAGTTTAGTAAGTGAACGGATATGGTAATATTGTGGATGTTTGTAGAAGAGAAGAAGAAAAACTTAAAATATTGATTATATCATAGCATAACGATTTCGCTACAGACGTGAATACTTACCTCGTCATTACCTGATCGGTATAGAATTGTCATTCCGACGGGCAAGACAAATGTTATTAGTACACAACTGCATATATGGGATATGATTACACGTATACCTTTAAACTGACTCGAACAGCGAATACGGAGTCAATAAAAAATTGTATTGCCAGTGCATTATTTGACGCAATGCAATCTGACTTCGGGGGCACAGCCGATACGATTGCGTCATTACTTGCCGATGCTTGTATATATTTAAAAACTGACCTGCGCGCATGGAATTGTCTCGATTGTTTGAAACTAAACTCTAAAACTAACAAACATAGCACATACAATCGTGTGACATCATCTATTCCGTTATTTACCTTCACCGACGGTGACGCGGATGCAACTAGCATTGTTATTGTTACATAGACGAACGTTTACGATATGCCGTTTGCGATGTTCTATGTTTAAATTGTCAAACGTCTCCCGAATCCTTCGCCGAAACTGGCGCACACCCGTTTCCAACGCTTTGTTGTGTATTCATTGATTAAACGAGACATGATTTTCCAGTGCTGTAAATTCATTAGTCTATGGATACATGATATATGGCGAGCATTAACATTTGTCGTAGTAAACTATATATAAATATATATAAGATGTGCAATTTTAAATCTAAATGCGTAATTCGCTCTATACGTTTTCGTTGACTTTATTGCTTTTGTCCCTTCCGTAATATCCAATACGTGTTCGCCCCCTCCGGGTTATACAATGCAATGCGCCATGTTACATAATGTAATAAGATTTCCAATTCTCCCTCTTCCGGGCAAATTATTAACGAACGACCGATACTATAACAGGGCAGACTAGTTCATTGTCAGCCTTTTAACCCGGTTACTTATTTAACGAAGTTAAAATATGTGAGACCGATTCATAATCCTTTCGCGTCATCGCTCTAAATATGCAATGAAGTTAAAATGTTTTCCGTTAAACTTTATTAATCGAATAAGCAAGAAAATATTTCATCCGAAATTGTCTTATTATTTGTCTTTCGTTATAATGACTAAAAGCTTACTGATAGATGGGACTGAAAGCGAAAACTTTCATCTGTTTTGTGGCAGACTGATCAGTCCGTATGATGTTGCATTATGCTGTTGGCGGTGCAAAGAAATTTAGGATTGCGTGCGTCAGAACGGCCGAATGCAAATCACTTCGGAGTGCGGGGTTAACCGGAGTTCTGTGGGTTCCGCAAGAGAATATAAAGACACGTAAACTAATGATAATTTAAAAACCAGCGATCCCCAATTTTTTTTTTTCATTTTTTCCCCAATCTTTCATTTTAACTTTGGTCAATAGAAGAAGACGGTGTGAGAATTAGCCACCCAAAACTTAGTTTTCGTTTATGTCGGACCCCCACGAAACCGACCAGTTTAGGAATAACCGATTTAAAACGTGAAACGCATGCGGAAATTCCGCCCAAAATGAGGGATTCTAGTTACAGTTGGTTGACGTGCCAAGCACTTAAACTAACTGCAACCATTTTCGATTTTGTCGAAACGCGTCGCTGGCGTTCCGGTAAGAGAGAGGTCTCGAGGTGCGCGGCGTGTCTTGTCACCGCCAATGGTTAAAGGCTTCATCGCAGTCTTGGTCATCGGTAAAGCGGCAACAAAACGAGACCCGGTTATTATAAGAGAGCAAACTTAACTTTACACCGATGTGCACAAAATTGGCAATATAAATTTGTAAATGTTTGCACGAGAGGATTGTTCTGATTAATTCCAACCGCTGTACTTAACCCTAGCAGCGTACGACACGTCGCCAAACTGTGTCTATAGTCTATGGGCGACGGTGATCACATTCTACTCCATCTAACTATGAATCTATAAATATATATTTTTTTCACATTTACAGATGAGAAAGAGAAGTACGACCCCAACGGGTTCCGCGACGCTCTGGTGCAGGGCCTGGAGCGCGCGGGCGGCGACCTGGAGGCGGCCTACAAGTTCCTAGACGGCGCCGGCTCCAAGCTCGACTACCGTCGCTATGGGGAGGTCATCTTCGATGTCCTCATCGCGGGCGGCCTGCTGCGTGAGTAAAGTTCCACTACTACATTGGCACCGCACGCGCGCGGAGATACCTACCTACGTTCAGATATATTCCCTCTAAGTTTCTTGCCTCTTACTCCGCGACTAGGGCGCGTTTGCGATGTTTAATTTGAAACTTGTTTACAATAACTCGACAAGACACGAACTATTATTAATACTAACTGTCAATGGAGAGACATAGTTGGTCCTCGTTTATAATTAAAAATCGCATAGCTCTACGTATTAATGAAGAAATTTTAGATTGAGACAATAAGAGCGTACTTATTTTAACAAATTCAGGTAGAGCGTGTATAAAAACGTAACCTGTGGCTTCCCGCCGATCTCTACATTTCCCTCTTATACCGAAAAATAAAAATTTTGTTTAAATATTAGTTCGGTGATAACAATCTTGTAGGACGTTCAAAGCGGATTCGATGACATATATACATTAAATGTACAGAAGAATGCGACTGGATCATCTTATCTCGAGAAGATAAGCGTCATATAAAATGCTTAACGCCTGCCCATGAAGATTATTACTAGTAGTCTGAATCATAATGACTTTCGTGTATAAAAATAGTATCGCAATTTGATGTCTCTGTGTATATTTATAGCGGTGATATTATCATGATTTTTTTTTTATTGTAAATAGTGTATACCATAAAGGTTTATCTTACAAAATTTTGTAACACAATTTTCAACCCTTTAAAACGCAACACTTTTCCACTTGGTAATTTCGCTTAAACTATGTCTAGTTTCATATTTTTTTCACTTATGTCCAGTACTTCAGTCTTTTACTGAATAACCAATGAGCATATACCGCCATAACACCATCGCTGCTTCCCGCAGACATGCGTGTGATCGCCAGATATATTCTGGACGAACGTTTCACCGTCTGCGGCGTCATTGTCACCTAACATCAGGCGCAGTCGAGGTCAAGTGGGTCATTTTAAGGATAGATACGCTGCGGAGGTTTGCGAAAGCGTTCCCGTGACCCGTGACCCTACCGTAAAGCGGTGAAGATGGAACACCGTGGGGGTTCTAGTCGGTGCAGGTCCGACATAATGTCTGCCCTCGCGAAAATTTATGCGAAGGCATTTCCCGTTGCGTAAAATGGAAAAGGGATGGATATATATCGAGTATCGTATATGATGATTCAACTGGCTAGAGTCCCGAACCGCACGTGTGGATATTTTACAATATTCGTTCGTTTTCTCACCTGAGCGCACGGCTAGCTTGTGGCAGCTTGTACGTTCCCACTACGGGCTGCCAGTTGACTGTTGGATCCTTTCCAGTCCCCGGCGGCTCCGTGTCGATGGACGGGGAGACGCCGAAGACCACCACATGCATCTTCTCCGCCAACGAAGACATGGATACCATGCGCAATTTTGAGCAGGTAAATCTGGTACCATTTTATATGTTAATTGAGTTGCACTACTTAATGTAAATATATATATATATATGTATATATTAAGTAGTGAGATATATATATATAAAGGTGATAAAAATAATGTCACTTTTCATTACTTTTAACTACCTTCATGGATTGAAGACTTCTAATTGTGATTTATTATTATTGCTTTAGTATAGTAAGCAGTACTTGTCGGCCTGTATAAAAGCACCGCTACTGTCTACAGGTTGTTTATTTTAATCTTTAGCTGATATCACATTAATGTGACTATATAGAATTCAATATAAGATTCGAGATATTCCTTTTTACATAGATCATCTACACGGGCATGTGCTGTATTAAGCTAAATTTTAAACTCTGTTAAGATGAATAAAGCTGTCTAAAGATTAAATAAAAAAAATGATAATGAAAAGAAATAAAATAAAATTGTGATAAAAGGTTTTCGGGTAAAAAAAAAAGGTAAATTAATATGATGATAGACATGGCTAGAGTCCTGAACCATTGTGTGGAGGACACTATTTCTCGTTCGTATATTTCTGACAATCCATACACTAAATAAGCCAATATGTGTCATTTCGATGCGTTCTAAAATTGAGAAACATTCGCAGGTCTTTGTCAAGCTCATGCGCCGGTACAAGTATCTGGAAAAAATGTTTGAAGAGGAAATGAAAAAGGTAAGTTTTCAACATTCCTCTTATGTGCCTCGTTTGTCGTCCATTAACACGCTAACGCCGGCGCGACCCACCGGTGGGGTCACACTAATCTATCATCAGCTATAACTACGCCGACGTTACACTAGCTAACTCGTATTTATTCAACGGTAAATGCCTTAAAAATAGTGGGCGAGGGCGGTAACACAATTTAAATACGCATTTGACATTACATTAGTCGTTACAAATTTCCATCCGTAACTTTTTCGTTGGACGCTCTCGCCGCACCGCGGGAGGAGACACGAAAATCGGTTCAGGCGTCAACTAGTGAACTGTTAACTCACATTATAATTGAATTTTTTTTCGTGTCTGCATCGCGTAAGTGTTGCCTGGCTGCGATACATAACATTTCTGGGTTTAGTTGGTTTTTACTTCCTACCCACGCTTGGTGTTAGTGGCTGTCATTGTGGACTTGAAGAGTATTAGGTATCGTACCTAGTGAACATTTATATTATGAGGTTCTCTTTTGTAATTGCCAAATATTTAGTCGCCAATCAAATGTTAATTTCAGGTCTTGGTTTACTTAAAAGGCTTTGAACCTATGCAGCGTATAAAGTTGGCTCGTATGTCTGCACTCTGGATCGGTGAGTGTCTTGCTCTTTTATGATATAACATTTATTAATTGAAACCGGACTGTATAGTTAAAAAAAGACGATGCAACATAATGCCGAAAACTAGATTTACTAATATTTACCTTTTGTGTTATAATTAATGTATTCATTTTTTTTTTCCAATTACCGAGATAAAATAAAAAGATACATAACAAAGTTTCATTAAAATCAATTTGTGCAACATAAACCTTTGTGTATTTTGGTCTATACAGTCTTACTTGGTGAAAAGTTGTCTATGATCAAAACGTTAACCCTTTTCTAAAAAATCTCCGAAAGGCGCTCACTAAATAAAGATTATATACGAGTTACGTGAATAATGAAGCCTCGTTCAGGTAACGGATGCGTGCCGCCATCGGTGCTGCTGGTGCTGGTGAACGAGCACCTGCTGAAAGACAACCTGGCGTTGGAATTCGTGCTGGAGGTGTTCTCCACGGTGAAGCAGGAGCGCGGCGTCACGTCGCTGGTCACCGCGCTCAAGAAGGGCCAATTGGAGGGCAGGTAACGAGCAGTAATAACAATTTGTTTACTTGAGACAATGTCTACATACGTGTGTAACCTCATATATTTTGATTAAAACGTTGAAAATGGGGCATACTTTCTATGGTTTACTACCTGTTAAGTTTACAACACACACGATAAATTTTTGATTACTTCCGTGGCGTAGTGGTTTATCCGCTTGCGACATAACGCGAAAGTCCAGCCGAGGTCTCGGATTTAATTCCCGGACCGCACCAGTAGTGGAATCTGGATGGTGGTAGGGTTTTAAAATCCACCTAGTTGGCTACCATCGTCGATGTCAATCTTCAACCATAACAGCATTGCGGTTTCCGGCATTTCGTCATAATTGCGATGAGAGCCACGTGTATTCTGGACGGAACACGCTTCACGATCTCCGGCCTCGTTGTCACTTAACATCAGGTGAAATAGAGATTGTTAATCCGTAATTAAAAAAAAAAAGAACTATTGCCCTGGTTATTGTATAAAGGAGATATTTTATATATATTAAAATAGCTTGAAATGTAACTGGGGCAGAGCATAGAGTTACGTACTGGCTCTTCGTAATTTTGCGATGACGTCATAAGTAACACTACATTTTTTTTTTACATATATTGGCTGCGATTTTGGTGCTGTTAACCCACTGGCCTAATACCACAAAAACTTATAGTTTGAATGATTTCGATGGCTTTTGAAACCTACCACGCTACTGTCTTTGATGTCAATCTGTCACATAACAGCATTGCTGTTTATATCGCCCAGATGTGTAACTTTGCTAAATACAGTAGTAATATATTGTACTGCCGTATAATCCGAAAGGTACGAGTTAACATTAATAAGCAAAGAACTTAACTATATTCAGTACAATGTTGATAGAACGACTAATAAGAAAAGCTTAGACAATATGTCGTGTTATACCTTAATAGGTGCGGATTTAAATATTTGAACTTGCCCAACAGACACGCTACTGATATTTGGAGATATGCATTAATAACGAATGCGGGGTGTGTGTTTGTATGTGGTTGCAGGCTGCTGGAGTTCCTGCCGCTAAACCGTCGCAGCGAGGATGTGCTCGCGGCGTCGTTTGCGTCGCGTGGACTAGCCGAGCTGCTGCGGCTACACCGCGCGCAGGCCTCGCAGGTAGGCACACGCGCACGCACACGTAATATATACGTACGCACGCACGCACACGTAAGAAATGCGTACGCACGCAAACGCACGCACGCACACGTAAGATATACGTACGCACGCACACGCACGCACGCACACGTAAGATATACTCACCCACGCACACGCACGCACGCACACGTAAGAAATGCGTACGCACGCACACGCACGCACGCACACGTAAGATATACTCGCCCACGCACACGCACACACGCACTCGTGAAGGACTGTAGCAGTCGGTCAATAATAAAAGTGTTACTGTTCCATGTAACATGGCCACTGTGTTCAGAGTTTTAAAGTATTCGCTTGGATAGCGTTATATTTAAAATTATTAGGTCGTATATAACAAGTTCCAAATTATTTTTGTTAATCAATTGTTTTTCCCATTTCACATCCCCGTTCCCATCATTTCGTAGTGTGCGTGAATTATACCAATTTGAAGATAAAAGTATTTGTGAAACTCTGTGTATTACGACATTCTAACGTAGTATATTGTGGTGTTAGCGTAATTATGGATGACGGCCGATAAAAAAAAATATATTTATTTAATATTTCCCATTGTACTTTGCAAGTAATAAAAAATGTGTGTTTTATTGGACGTGATGGCACTGTAAGATGTTGCCGGCAGGAGGCGCGCCGCGAGCTGACCCAGGCGCTGCTGGACGAGCTCGCCGACGAGAAGCCGGTGCGCGAGCTGATACAGGAGCTGCGCGACATGGCGCTCAAGCACTCCATACCGGACCACGAGGTCGTCGCCATAGTGAGTACACGCGCGCCCCAGTCTTGCACCCCATTTCACTCGTTGCTCTGCGGAACTCGATGACTAAATGAAACAGACGTTTATTTTTGCCGATTTCCGATTTTTTTTTTTATTCGCAAACACTACGACTAGAAGACAATCTCGTCGCTCGCGGCCGCTACACGTGCCGCCTTCCGATGGTAGCTAGACGCCGGATTTGATTTAACTAAGCAAAAAGTATCCGATTGATTTGTGTTTTATATACCGCGATGCAGTGTTAAGATGTGGGCGCTATGGGGGCGGCGTAAGTTTAACGATATGTAAATACCGCCAAATTGAATTTCTTATATATAAAACGAATGAAATATTTGTTCACCGCAGTTCGCACGTTCGAAAGGGAACGATTTGTTAATTTAATCACTCTGTATTCGGACAGACATAAAAGTATAGACATAGAGATTGGATGACGTAAGCTTAATCTATCATATAGATGAGAAGGTTAACGTGATGATACTATAAAAAAAAAATTCACTAAAATTACTCCGGTAGTGAGTTGCATGATGCGAGAGCAGAAATGTGGACGGGCGCGCAACATTTCAAAATGTACTCCATTTGGTCGCGCAACGGGGAACGACACGATTCTTAATCGGTTATAATTTCTTTCGGCCGCTGTCAATTCATCGCTTGTCTTGCGAGCTATCATAAAATTAAACTGCAGACTTGCGATACAGTGTTGTATTCGCGACCGATATGTTGATATTTCATTTGCGGTTATGTCTATACCTAGGCATGAGTTAGTTACCATGATGAAACTTGATGACGAGTCGGAGAGACGCGACTAAGCTTTGCGGGGCGGGAATCGTTCGAGTGTTTCGAGCGCTCCACGCCTGTTTAGCTGCCGTCGCGGCTCCGTGCCGACATGGCAATCTGACCCTTATCGCTGTTGCCACAACGTGGCACACACACGTGTCAGGTGAGGTAACACAGTGCCCGTGCGCGCAGATCTGGCAGTGCGTGATGTCGCGCGGCGAGTGGAATAAGAAGGAGGAGCTGCTGGCGGAGCAGGCGGCGAAGCACCTGCGCCACTACACGCCGCTGCTCGCTGCGTTTGCGCAGTCCGCCAAGGCGGAGATCGCCCTCTTGACCAAGGTGAGCTGGTCACGGAGACACATTCGTTATACACCGGACTCAATTTCTTTACTGATACATATAATTTCTGACGGTATCCTTTTTTTTTTTTTGAATTTTCACGGAGCAAGCGATAATATAAAGCATTAGTACTGGACACTAAGCTTTTAAGATTATAAGGAGGGGGAGGGGGGCAGTGTTAAGACACTGCTTCTTGCGATATTTTCGCTATTAATGTTATTGACTACACAGCGTCAAAAAATTAAAAAAAATTATACTTATATAAATTAACTTATATATGTATTAATA
>DWQX01005872.1:0-12237 GCA_018245475.1 Pharmacophagus antenor
GGTAGCCCCACACACGCCTCCCCCTCCCACTTGTACGGTGCAGCAATGCATTTTCCCCGCGCAAACAAAAAAAAAAAAAGGGTTGAAAATTCCAAAAGGTAAACTGTAAAATTTCTAAGTTTATACTGTCCGCAAGTTTTATTACTAAACGTTTCAACTTAGTATTATATGTTGACAGCTCAGCTGCGACTTTATCTGTAGAGAGTTGACAACAATGTATATCTGTGCAGCGTGTCCAGCAGAAATAGTTTGCTATCACTATCGTATCTACACATAATAAAATAGTAACTTGGGCGAATCGGCACATTGAATATTTTAACTGAATTACAGTTTTTTATGGAAGTAGAAGTGAAAACAAATTTTTTTTGGATTTATTTTTTATATTTTTGACCGTCAATTGCGAAAAAACTACTGAACGTATTTTCACGAAACTTGGCATGTAGTTGACTTAATTATATTAATAATAATGGTATAATATGAAAGACTATCAATGGTGAATCTATTTTTAATATCCGATACCGTGAACTTGAAAATTATAAACAAAATTGAAACATTAAAATGGTAAAATTGACAGGATTCACTTTGAATTTGTTCATAATTTCATTTCAGACTTTTGTGTATTTTCAATTTTTATCTATTGTCTCTGATCCTTTGAGAAAAAGAGTTATTGGGAGATATCTAGGCTGTTACTACCGCTGTGCCTTTGAATGTCAAGTAATAGTGAGCTAAAAAGTTCTTCCTCAAACAAGTTCTTCTGTCACTTTCGATTATCATGTAAATAGAGGTATGAGGACGTTTCTCCCCGAATCGTGTCACACTGCACCACATTATTAATGCAGTAGGAGTTTATCGCGATATTTCTTATTAAAAGGGCTTCCTTAATTATTTCGCGGATCGTGTTGACGTTGGTATACATAAATGATTGGTTTTATACGTACGTATTGATATATTGCTTGTTTACATCATTATTTCTTCACGTCAATTTAGCAAATAATAAGTAGTTGTGTTGTTAAGGTAAAATAAATGTCATGTACTAGAAAAATAAACTGGTTTTTACATATAGTGTATTTTTCTTTATTTGCTAATTGCCTAATTATGAGAGTAATATATGTTAAGTAACTGTACAAACTTTTAAAATATTTCCTGTTAATTGAAAGATTTGGCGACTTCTAATTCACGAAACTTAGTATACCTTCTGAAAACTTCACTTTGAATGCAACTCATTTCGCCGAAACTTGAAAAATATAAAAATATATTGTTATATATAATTTTTATTATAATGATAATAGTGATTTCTATAAATTAGATTTTATTTAACAAGGAAATACGACGAATGCAATAAAATTTTATGCGGTAAGAGTCAAGCATAAGTCCTTTGTTCGTCTCGCTGCGATAATATATGCAGTACATGATTTCTTCACTACAAATAAGTTAAAAAATTACTGTTATGATTCAAGTATTATAATGGTGAAAGGGTATTGTATTCTATAATATGTATGTAACTTTTTCTAATAACTTCAACAGCCGTCTTTAATTTCTCCCTGCTAGAACTAAAGCTTCAGAGTTTCACATGAAGAGAGTTAAGACCATAATCCACCCATCGGATGAAGTGCGCATTCTATGTTTTTTTTTAACGAATTTGTACTGACACTTGACTTTAATTTCATATGATGTTAAGTGACTATGAAGCTGTAAAAGATGATTATATTTATTCTCATAAATGTATGACTACCGGAATTCTGGCGGTACCTTCCCGGGACCTTCGTGTGAGAAGGAAAGCAATAAATCAGTGCGCCATGGAGGAACATGTTTTTTAATGCTATTATTTTTGTAAGATTTCCCTTTCGCTACGATAACTTCTATAACCGTAAGTTTAAATGGGGATCTAACCTACAAATACCTGAATTTTTAACTAGAAATTCCACCGACACTGAACATAGAAATAACTTCAATTTCGACATCAGGTATTATTATGTAAAGGGAAATGTATTATGTGTATTAATCGATCCATTAAATGTACCTCATGTCGCCGTTTACGGAGCGTAACAATAACGTATATTCAATAATCAGTGAATGTCGTTACAACTATTATTCCCTTCCTTTGTTCAGAAAGTAATTTATTTAAGTAATAAACCTTTTTATCTTAATAAAAGACAAGAAACAAAGGTCGTTATGAATGAAATATTGTCTTATTTCATACAAAAATATTCACCATGCGCCATCGTACCCTTATAAATAATAGGAGGATTGAATCAAATTTACATTTTAAAACGGACCTCTTAGTAGATAACCTTTGTTAGAACTTAAATAATTCTTGATTTATAAAGGTCGCAACCATTGTACTGTAACTTAGGACGGAAAGAAACCTTCAAAATAAGCCTTTGTGCCGCCCCCTATGCTCATATTTCTAGTCTTTATTTGCTTCTAACAATATAACATAGTATTTTCAGTTGTAAAATACATACGAGAAATGTGAAATTTATTGAAAATTTTCTTAATGATCTAGCAATATGACAGAAGTTTTGTTAGTTAATGGCTTTTTCATTCATTTGTAATGAAAACAAATATTTAATTATTTGACATTTTATTGCAGTTTCATCAAACCCCATCAATATTTGCATTAACTAATTCTCGCGTAAACAATCTCTGTACAAGAAATATCGTAAATTGCGGCAGAGTTAAAACAATAAGCCCCATAGCAATTAAAAACTTTAAAATATTTTGTCACTTAAATTTCATAAAATGAAATTAATAAAGCCCCCAGGGTAATTTTTAATGATGTCTAGACTTTCAGAAAGTGGAAGGTATAAGAAAGCAAAAAAAAATTCATTATTATTCATAATTATATATTGACTAAGACAATACAAAATGAGGCACATTCTTAATTAAGGAAAAAATTTAAAAGAAGTTAGTTGTCGAAATGTCCTTAGACGCCAGTAAGCACCGTTAAGTAAACCGTTTGCGTATAAATCGTTTGGCGGCCTTCCTCGTAAGATTGACCAAGCCCTAACAATTGACCAATCTTTTATTTTATATCATTGAATTTTTAAATGCCGACTATCAATACCCGGATCAAACAATTGACTTACAATACTTGTCGATTATGAAATAGCTGTGATAATTTCAAGTGTGTGCTAGTTTTTGCAGTTAAATAATTAGTTGCCTATTTGCTGTCGAAAAAAATATATGTACAATAAAATAACAATCAAATTTGTTCTAAACGCATTCTTTTACTATTGAAAATTGCTTATGCAAAGTGTTTCAATAATACAACAATTTCGTTGTTTATAAATTAAAAATTCTCAATAATAAATATTTTTTACGTCTTCATTTCATATATTTTTAAGAGAAAATATTTTCTATACGAGATAGATAAAAATTACGCGTGTTCAAAGCTTTAGATCATCTGTTTTAGATAGGTAATATTCTGAAAATTTTATATCGTGCAGTAAAATCGGTAGGTAACTAAAATAATCAGCGAAACTTCGAGAAGCGATTTAAAAGTCGTAAAATAGTTCATCGCTGACACCGCGTTAGAGCGTCACGAGACTTTTCTCTAGATATATTTGTATTACTACCACACGTTTTAAATGTTGTATAACAGAGTGGATCATTTCAAATCTATTGATAGTTTAGTATCTATCTGAGAACTTTACTTAAATTTTATATTGTCAAGTATAAATTCTTATTAAACCCTTACATAAAATTTGCACTTTCGTTTGTAATCAAAAAAAAATCGGTTGAAATCCTTGCGTAAATAATAGAAAACACTTATTTACTCAAAGTTTGATTGTCTTTGTTACAGTATTTGTTGTAGTAATATAAATGATAATAACTTATGACTGTTGTGAACTAGGGAGGTTTCATCGTTGTAAGGTTCAATTTTAATTTAACATTTTAAAATTAATATAAATAAAATGGACATTAAAATAATAGTTTGGCTTTTATATTAATAAGGCCTCAGAGTTCACAGATAAATTAGTTTATTAATAAGTAAAAAGGTCTCGTAACGAACATAAATGCTATAAAGAATTATCTTTTGATTTAAACGTCAATTGATCAAGAGAAGATATAAGAAAAGTTTTCCGACAACTCTTCGTTTAGATTGGCGTGTTGGTGCGAACATAGTCTCGAATGCTTCGATCCTCGTAATTCAAGTCATTAAAATGTCATTTACGTCCTTCAGAAGAAAGTAGGACTATAATTTCCGCTGTCGTGTCATCGCCCTCAGCTATTCACGACTCATTAACTTTTTCGCGAGAAACAGGATTAAGCGAGACGAGGAAAAAAAGTTTTGTAAAATCAATACAACGCGGAAGGATCGTAAATTTGTGTTGACCTAATGCAAATATTTAAACAATTATGATACAATTAAAATTAATAGAAGTAGTTTATATATTATTATTTTATTTTTAATACTGGAGGAGAATACTGACCTTTAATATTTTTGCTTACCGGTAAATCAATCAAAAATAACACAACTAATGAAACAGCGAAAGTTTAACTAATTAATAGTTCTGATAATACTACACCGTGCTAGTGACAGTGAAGTCATTGAACATTTTTTTATTACCTTAACTAGTCACTTGGGTTCAGTTACCATCATGTCACCAGATGGTAAGTTAGATTAAGTCTATTCTGGTAGATCGCAATAGTCTAAAAGAAGCATACATCATATTTGGATGGAAACAGACGCCGGGAGACTATTCCAATCCGTCGCTATTAGAACTATGATTCACTTTGTCTGTGATAAGTAGCCTTTAAAATTATTAATTAAAACACGAGAGGCTGGTTGTCAAACCGAACATCATGGGAGAAATGAAAGCCCACAGAATCCACTCGACGGGCTACTTGCTCTCAGGGGACTATTGTAGAGATAAAAAAGCGTATTGAAACCCCTAAGGCCGCAAACCAGTCGGCCGGCCCAGGTATTGTATGTAGTAGTGTATGTGACACGACCTACACGAGCTCCACGCTGTGAACTGGCAAATGACCGTGCGAGATAGGCAACGCTGACGTTCCTTTGTGTTGGAAGCTGAGACTCACTTTAGGTTACTGCGCAAAAAGTATATAAAAGACGAACATAACATTAGCTGTTAGCTGGTGGTAAGCCTTTCGCCGGTTCATTACAGGAAATAGGTATTCCGTTATGTTATAATATCATTGTTTTAAAGGTCTTGGAATTGAGTCTATCTTTTCGAAGTTGTAATCACGAAAGATGATCTTGATGTTGACTACTTTGACAGTATAATGTTACACGACAGTTATTATAGTACAATTAATCTATCATTTCTTTTCAATTACTTTGTACTTAAAATCTCCAGGAAGTTATTTATTATAAGACCAGTACATCACTATCAAGTAATACTTCTAATAGTAATAGAGAAAACGTGAAATCTATTTATTGTGGATGGTAGCTTACAAGGAAAAATGCTAAGGATTCAACTAATATGTTCGATACAAAGAAATCGGAAGGAAATTGCATTCCCTATTACAGAGCACCTTTAAAAAAAAACAATTTCGAAGCTCCTTTAAGAGTTACTTTTTAACAAAAAGAAAATCTTCTTTGTTCTCTAACAGCTTTCAAGATTACCTTTATAGCAACACCTTTTTTTTTTATATTGCAAAGAAACGAGTTGAATGAAGTTTACTCTCAACTTTTATCCGTCTACAAAATGTTGCAGTATCTACGAATTTATTTAGATGGCAATGGAAATTGTAACTTTACTTAATATATCTTTGTAAAAAAAATGGAATATGTATAATGGAAAAAAATGGACAGTCTGTGTTTACCCGCTTGCTTCAAAGTGTAGGTCCTAGGGTTCGACCTCCAATCACAGGAGTAGTAGAGTCTAGATGGTAATAGGGTTTTTTGAATCCACCTGGCTCGCTACCACCCTTAATAACAATCTACCGCCATAACAACATTGTTGTGTTCCGGCAGCAATACATGTAAGAGCTAGAAGTAATCTGGGCGAACACGCTGTCCCTCTGCGGTCTTATTGCCACTTAACATCGGGTTAAATTGAGGTCAAGTCTCAGCTCATATTTTTTATCGCGAACTACACCAAAGAGCTACACAGTAATGGACATCTTGTGGTCTCTTTGGCTGGACGCCAGCCTCATTCTGAGAAATTTTAAAACGGACTGTAATACCTTTATTTTTCTTTAGACAACACACAAGACAATAGATTCGACCAATTTAATGTTCAGGCCTGCTTACTTAAATATTATCGACAGACAACTAAAATTTTAGCCTGATTTACGACTTCGACTACGAATAGCGTGGATAACTTTGCATCAAAGGATTAAGATTGAAATTCAACCAATAAGACATCAAAAAAGTCATGAAAAATGTTAAAAAAAAATAAAATACTTTATATATATATATATATGTATGACTGATTCTGTGGCGTAGTGGTATACCGCCTGTCTTGTAATGCGGAGGTCTCGAATGCGATTGTCGAGCCCCAGAAGCAGCTAACTCTTGATGGTAGTAGGTTTTGTCGAACCTGCCTAGCTATCTATAATCCTCAATATTTTATACCCATATTGCAACATTGCTGTATTTCGACAGACATGTAATTGCTAGAAATGTTTTGGGGCGAACACGCTACACCATATACAGCCTCATTATCACTTACAATCGACGTGTAGTGTTAGCTTACAACCGATAAAAGAAAAGAAACTATGTTGTTTATAAATATGTTATGTATTGTGAAATAATCTTTTTAGCCTTTGATCCAGAATGTAATTTCTACAACTGTCAACCATAGCTAGATTGTTTAGTAAAGATTCATAGCCAATTCCCTTGATTCTATTATGCCGAAATGAAATTCACCGTGGGACGAGATAAATTCGTATTTCGTTGTACAATAAATAGAGAATCTGCATCTATTGTACAAAAGTTTATGGTATATGTGAAATTGTAATTCAATAGCAGCGAAACATTTGCTTTTACTTATTTATAATTCGTCGTTTCTCTAAACCGAATTAAATTAAAATTGTTCATGTGTTTATGTGAATGAATTGATATAAATTAATATTATAATATATAAGAAGGGCAGTTACAATATTCTATTTTTTTTTAAATAATTCTTAATGTCATATGATTTTCAAATGCGGTCTATAGATGAAAGTAATTCGATCACTGAATTATCCAAACTATCAAAGTTCTACTATATCATAATCCGTATTTAGTATGTGTTAGAATATATCTATAGAAATATCCTAATTATTTACTGGTTGTTATATGCGTGCTTATCTGGGTGTGGTAAATTATTTATTTCATATTTTATTATTATTTAATATTATATTAATCCCCCCCAAATACGTATACCATTTTTCGAGTCCATCGTTTTAGAAGATTAAAAGTTTCAATGAATTTTGAACCCACCTTCCGCTCACTATACGGGTGTAAACTTAAAAAATACCTCAGTTCCTCATGGTACCTACACTTCTCAAACACACTCTACAAATATGATGTCTACAATACTAGGGATGAGCTGTGTGGCTTTTTATATATGTTATTAGTTATTTTATATATGTCTGTCAGTGAATCAGTCAGGAATTTGAATTTTATATGTACATAGTTGCGTGGTTAAATTAATCAGTAAGCTATACAAGAAGGCCAAGCAATTGCAAGTTGCACGCAAAACCTGAAACCAAAAGTTACCATTACACAATGTCCACATAATAATATAAAGATCAATGAATAAGGGTCATAGAGATACCATAAAAACTTGAAAACAAAGGATGCTAGCTAAATGAAATACTCTGTGCTTAATAGAGAATTAATAGGTTCCTATAAAGAAAATATTAATATCTATGTATTATAGTCCCTTAAATTTCATCATAACCTAGTTTTTCTACGATGCGTAGCTGTTCTTACTTATGCTGTTGCTTGAAACTCTGATTGAATAGAAAGTTTCATCACATCACTTCTCTTTCGCTGAAATTAATTTATGAGAGTTGTATTCGTTTTAATCAAATGAGAAGAATCCGTGTAGAAATCTTGACAGTCCGAATTATTTAGCAATTTGTCGAATACGAAATATTGCCTGTGCCAACTAAACTATAATGTTTAGTCGGAACTTGTTCTGACAGATATAAATTAATAGGATAAATGTAGATTTACAACTTTAATAATAAGCTTACTTTAAAGGTCTGTGATAAAGTTACCCTAGACGATGCCCGTGACTTCGCTTATACAGTATTTAATAAAGCCCCGTTATTACGAATTTCGTCCCTTATTTGTCGGCTATTTTGATACAATATAGACATACAATTAAAATAGACTTTAGAAGATTGTGAAAATGCGAAATTTTTTATCGATATTCTATTGACAAAGTACAAATACTTTCTTTGTTCATTTTCACGAGATTTTGATGCAGAATGGAGGTTGATTTCTCTTGCCCGGAACTGTAATTATAACCACCTCACTGTGTTTCGAGTCAAAAGGCGATGTAGCAATTGATATTCAACTGCAAATGTCAAGTCAAAAAGAGGAACGCAATGTTTTGTAAACATATCTTGCTAGATTTTCATTGTTATGGCAGTAGGTTCCAATGTGTTTCAGATCATGGTGTCCAGCTTGCCTCACATAGCTCTTACTCGTAAAGAAAACTGTTATAATTTCACATTAGTTGTACATTCTCTTGATTTAAATAAAGCATAATAATAGGTAACTATGCAAGCATTACAATAATAGACACATAACATGTTTACGAAAAAGTAGATTAGAAAACAAATACGAGGATCGAGTCGAGTCGAGAGAAGTCAAGATGTATCAAGTAACAAAACGCGTTGAACATTTTATATATTTGACATCAGTTGTTTATGAAAGAAAGAAAATACAGCGACACTGCATAATACTCGCAGTGAAATGTGTCTTTGACGTGTATAACTTGTATAACGCTATTGTGTATTGTATCAGCACGCATTTGGTTACGAAACGTAAATGATGGGTCAATCTTTAGTGGAATTTTACCATATCTCTCACAATATTCTAATTTTACTGTTAACAACTCAAAATTTGATCAATTATTAAACGGCATTCAATATGTGGGTACATCGTGGAAGGATAGTCTCTAGTGAAAAAGTTTTACTGATACTCCATGAAATACCAGAAGTCTTAAACATTGGAAAAAAACGGAAACTTCTGTATTTTGGTCATACAATACGCAACGATTATTACCGTTCTGTTCCAATCCAAACAATGCAAAAAAAATACAATGGAAGAGATCACTTGGAAGGAAACAGATATCATGGCTTTGGAATCTTTGTAGATGGTTTAACCTGAGCACCGGCGCCATTTTTCGCGCAGCCATTTCAAAAATAAAGGTAGCCATCATGATAGTCAATCTCCGGAAGGAGACGACATGTAAAAAAATTGACATTTTATAATCAATGAAGAATTATTAATAGTCCCCTACGAATGGTATTTTATTTCTGATTATTAAGTAAATGATTAAATTTCTTTGTATACTTTTTACAACCTTCGTTTCCAGCATAGCAATATGACACCTTAAAATGTAATACCACAATTTCACGTACTACAACTGAATTAAATGATCGTTACAATTGTAGAGGGTTTATTATTGCGGTCTCATAGCGTCTTGTAATAACTTTTGTATATTTCAACGTGCAATAAAAGTCAGGACAATAATAAGTTTGCAGGGAATGGCCTTTTAAAAGGACCTTCTGAACGCGAAATCCGCGTAAAAAGTATATTTGCATAAAGCATTTGATACAAAGAACTTCATCAGACTCAGTGTACTCGTTAATATTTTATACTTGCGAAGGTAATATTTATATTGAATATAAATGTTTGTAGTGTAAATTTGATTTAAGTTTGTAAGTTGAATCTAGGATTTTATTATTAATAAAGACTTCTACTTTATTTCCAAATGACTTTTACAAAGTGGTTCAATTTCAATCATAATTTTATTTCAGTTTATAAAATATACTTAAAAAATAAAGAATTCAATTATGAAAGTGGAAAAATGCAAAAGATTAAATTGAAAGATATTAAATATTGTGATTCTGTGCTATTAAGATTATTATATTTTTCTAGAAATAAGTACACCAATTTATTATTTTATATTACTTCATACATATCAGGCAAACATAACTCCAAAATTTAACATTTTATGAGAGTAGAAAGAATTTGTTTACTACTTAGAATCATTATAAGTTTCTAGCGCGATAGATACAGTAATCTAAGTTACTTCTAAGAAAATTAAAGTTCATTTCCTTTACGCCTTTGTTTAATTATATACTCTAAAACCATTAATACCTTCATTTTAGTTTCATTAATGTAGGATAAGTCAGGATGGCCGAGCGGTCTAAGGCGCTGCGTTCAGGTCGCAGTCCACTTCTGTGGGCGTGGGTTCGAATCCCACTTCTGACATTAGCACTTTTTTATATCTTTTTGATAATTGCCACAATTAAGGGCTTTCCATAACAAATAGTATTTGTAGTTTATCAAACAACACTAGAGTTAATATTAATGTAACTTTCAATATAAAACCAACACAAATTATAAATATTTAGGAACGATATTATTCTTAATAAAGAATTTTGACCTCGATTCTCTCTGTAACATTATTATGTTTAAATAACTTAAATCATTATGTTTTAATTAAAACATACATCATTATGTTTTAATGCACTATTTATTTATGTAGCCTATGTTACAGATCTATAAATGTTTACAAATTTTTTTGACTACTTTACCGTTAGCTTTGTAACACATTGATCTCAGGTTCGATTCCCGGACCAAATGAGTAGAGGTCTAGATGGTGGTGGTGGTACGGTTCACTGCACCTCAATCTCAAACGTGATACGTATTAATTTATAATCAATTTTGGTTGCTGGGTCTCGTGTTAGGTATTGTGATTCGATTAAAAGTTTTAATAAGATTTATCGGGTAATTTTCTTTGGGCGTCGATTAATTTGCACAACTTTTATTAGTATTAGGCAAATTGGGTGCGTTCATGCGATGTTCCTGAGAGATCGGAACATTTGGTTAGGAATATCGCGTTAGGGTTTTTTGGACGGAAAACTTGATTTTCCATCCGAAGCGAAATCGATTGGCCAGAACTTGTTTCGACAGGTACTCACATAAGTTTGACGAAGTTTAGTTCCCATATTAATAGATTCGAATTATTACTTTTTTAAAATAATATCAATCAACTCATATTAAGTAATGAACTACTTTGATATGTAAGACACAGTTTGTCAATTGCCATAAGTTTTCTGTATAGTAAATAAGAAAAAAAACAAAATTGCAACATGTACACATATAGAATAATTCATGCATCCATTGTGCTAACAAAAACCTTGTTAACTAAAATACACAACAGTTAAAATACCAAGTCTCTCTTATACTGCATGCGTGAATACTATCAAAATTTTTATTTAAAAGGCGATGACAGGACAAGCTAGTATTACTACGAGTATAAACATCATTATTACAACTAAAGGTACTATATTTTTTGTACAAATAAAATATTGTACTTTAGTCAAAATTTATTACTTTTGAAGTCGAATAGATATCATTATTTTTAACCAGAAAATGTAGACCGCTCTTTATCTGTTTTATTATTTATAACTCTCGTTAGTACCTTTGACCATTAAGCCCGAAAAAAGGGAATGTGTAAAAAATGGGACGAATTTGTGCTCGGAAATCCGTTCTTTATCAATATAGCAAAATTTATTGTATTAACTTTTCAAATTATCTGCAATATTGTTTTCTTATTGCCATCATTATTCACGCTTGTATTTGATTACAATGAGATTTTGTTTTCTTTTTTTACTTTTCTTTTATATTTAAACGAAGAACATTTACATCAATTAAGAGTAATGTAGATATAGATTATGATCTTAACTATCACTATATAATATTTTAACATAATTAGTATTACGCCAAAGCAGTTGTGTAGTCCCGGAATAATTTATTACTTCTTATACATCTTGCTTAATTTTTGTATGTTTTTAAATGAAATAAATATACAATGGCCGAGTTTCACAAGTCAATGAAAAGTGGAATCTGCCCTGTACACCTTCCCTTTAAACAAATTTCTTTTAGCACGTGATTGATTCACAGAAATTCCAGGCGCACAATCGACCGACGGAGTCCTTATTTCACTTTTCACGCAGTAATTTTATCAATAGACAACTAATATATTGTATCCTAGATTGATATTACGAAATGAAATAATTTTTATGCTTATT
>DWQX01005873.1:0-12234 GCA_018245475.1 Pharmacophagus antenor
TTAAAATGTAGTCATACGTTTATCTGTATAATTAATGATTTGAAGTTAGACGTAGAAATTATAAGCGCTACATTACTGATTAAATGGCGTATCCGCGCGGAAATAGCTTCTCAGTTTGGCAAAACTTCTATAATGTGACAGTGACACCTGTTCAGTATCTCTGTCAAGTCGATAAAGCTACTTTTAGTGTCATAGTAAATTTCTTACAAATAAAAAGGGATTACATTAGATATTTACTTGTTTACAATGAAAATACGAAGAAAAATAATTAAAATATTTTTTAAATTATTTTTGTCAATTTAATATTCTGCATGTTGTCAATTTATATCGTTTTTTTTTTATTTTTTAATATTGTTAGTGTTTAGTTTCTTGTCAGTTCTATGTAGAGAGCGTCAAGTGTATTGACATTTGACTACATAAATTTTGTCTTAATTATATTTAGTTTATGATGAAGTTAAAAGTTCGAAATTGAGTTTAATTTTCGCATTTGTTCCAGGTTGGCCGCTTAGTGCTGGGCGAGCTCGCGCACTGTCCCCGCTACATCCGCGTGCTGAGGACCTTCCGCGCGTACCACTCCACCATAGCGATGGGCACCATGATTGCTCTCGGCTGCTCTTTCTACTCCACTATGATACTAGTAGACTCCATGTGCCATTAAGTAGACGTCAAAGGATTTACTATAATAAACGTAACGAAACGTCAAATGTTTTATGATTTCTTTAATCTGTGACGTTCATGATGTTTGTGACGTTCCTGAATATGTTGGAAAGGGAAAGCTATAGGGATGACGAGTGGTTTTTCAATATGAGAAAAAGGGAGCGATGTATATAATATTGTATGGTAAATTTTCATACTACTTTTAAATGCAGATTTCGAATGACATTTTCCCTTTTGTGCTGTATTTATTGTAATACGTCGATGTTTTTTTTTAACCAAATTATATTGAATTACCAATATTATGTTTATATTTGACTCCGGCATAGAATTAAACGTGCATTTCATATATGCAATTACATATTTACTTGGTTCAAGTCGGGCTGCGAGGTCCTCTGTATGTATTCACACGTTGTATCTAGTTAGATTTATCTTACGATCTATCGGTAAGGTTGATCTGAGAGGCGCTGGTCGCGTGATTATTGTATACAAATATTTTAAATTTGTCGTTAATTTTTTTTTAAATTTTGACTTACATTTCATGTCATCCGCAAACGTCATCACCTGAAAAACAAAAATGTCATTCACTAACGTTAAAAAGTAGACATAACGTTGGAAACTATTATATTTAAAATATGTGTATTTTTTTTTTCATTTTCTTTTTAATTGGGTAGAAATTTAAGGCACATGTATTCTTGCCAATAATAATGCTCGTATATTTTTTATTGTAATATGTCCTCGGCAGCCGCTGTCAACTACGCGAAGCTGCTTGATCATGTTGTCAATGTGAAATTGCCCGCAATCCGAAAGTCCTACAGGAAACGCCATAAAATTAGTGTTAAATGTAGTGGTTAAGATTTTTTTATACCTTTGTCAATATTTTTTTTTTAGAGAGTGTAAAATAAAAATTCTTAAAGACTGCGGACACTGCGCGGGCGGCGTCGGTCGCCGCTCGGCGCTGAGACGTTCCGAGGAGCCGAATGATGTGTTATAGACGTCGTAAAGTTTACAGCTGACGTTGTTTCGTTGAATGGTACTCGCCGATCGCACGTTGAACGCTGTTGGTGATACGTTTTATTCGTACGTTGTGCGGCGACGTCTAGTCATCGAGGAACGGAGCGCGGTCGTAAACGCGTGATTAGCTTTGCCACGCGGCGAACGTAGTTATACCTTACTACCGCTATCGAGCAAGCAGCTTGCCATTACGGACGGTGTTCAGCGCGCGAGCTGTCACTTGTATTGTATTATACGAATGTAGCAATATTTAATCACTAGTTTGTAGTTTATATCGATTGATCTGAATGTTATCGTGTAAGATATATCATATTTATTCGAGAAAATGTTGAGAGTTGAAATCGGTGTGTAAAATAAAATAATTAGCGTTTATCGTTTTTTTTTTTTAATTTCTTCCTTAACCCCTTACTTTGATTTTTTTGACATTAGATTTACCGACACATCTTTATGGTTTTCTTCTTTTCTTTAAAATATATAGAACAATGTTGCCAGAAGCGGTAAAAATTAAATAAAAATATCAAACGGATATCAGTATTCGTAACTTCTTATATGGGATCGACTAGTCAAAATGACTGGTTCGGTAAATCTAGTGTTAAATGTTTAGCAATGAGAAAACGCAATTCCACTAGTTATATAACATCGTGACTTTAAAAATATTGTCGCTTTATTTATGTGACACAATAGCTTACAAAGAGACGGGCTAATCTCTGTTAGAATCTGTAATAATATCCGTTAAAATATTAATGAAGTAAATTTTTCCAATAATACAAAATAGACAACTATTGCTGTCAATTAACACTTACATACGACTGTTTTTTTTTTAATTGACACCGATTTAGGAGAAAAACGGTTACTATAAAAAAGTAACAAGACGAGTCTGGTGCAATGGTCTTAAAACAATCATAATCATCAACTTTGACATTGACAGAACCACTACTGGACATAAAAAATATTAGATCACAATGATATTTTTGCGATTTCCCTAGTAAATATAATACTATAAAGATGTAATTTAAATTATCATTTATTGTCATACAAAAAAAACCTTTCAAAACAATATATATACATAATAAATGTTACACAGTACATAATATAAACATTTATTATGTATATATATTAGTCAACTGGACGTGGCTCGGTTATTGTTGGTAAGAAGCAGTGGCCAGTCCCACGCCACGCTGGTTTTTAGGTACTTCATATTCTAGAGCTGGCACTTAACGAAAGTTCACAAACAATGATGCAAAAAATATAAATATCTTGTGAAAACCAGTCATTACTGTACAAAGCTTAGTAAAAAAAATTATCTGAGGATGAGGAAATGTTTAATCCGTTCCCTGCCAGAGTTTTTTTGAATATTTTTCCATTGTGGTTTCGTAAGGCGCATATAGAATGTAATTTGGCAATCCTTCATTCAGTAATTAACAATTTAAATATATTTTGTCTGAGATTAATGTTGTATCTAATTATTTTATTCTTAAAGTTATTATTTTAGGTAACACTTAGTCAAAACCTTTTTCTTAGGTTGTTTCAGCGTGGGACGTATACGTCCCACTTAGCAGATAATATGTAAATTTATTGTTATATTCAAAACACATGCGAATAAAACAGCAAAGGTTTTCATTGAACAAAGTAAAATATAATAAAGATTACTTGTAGATGTAATGAAGCAAAAAATACTTTGTAAATATTATCTAAGTAGCAAAGAGTAACACCGTAAGTTTTATTTTTATTTTTTTTCCTTTTCGCCCATGGCGCAGACTATAGTCTTTCGAGCCTCAAGTTTTATAATACCTGGAAAAAAATGAAAATATCGTTTAAATGATTTTTTAAAACTTTAAGAATGTATTTTATGGAAAATTGAGGTAATATTTAGATGATATGATGGCACACAGTTGTACTTGCAACATATTTGCGTTTTAAGTCGTTCTTGACGTACTTCACGCTAAGGGATAATTTTTTTCGTTAGACATTAATTATTAAATTATTTTGATTCGTGTATGATTTTACTATTTTCATATTAAAATGTGGAAAAATTATTCTGTTGTAAACAATTTAAAATAAATTATTATTTTATGTTATTTTACATGGTAATTATCTGTTCCTAAATGAGTATCTCCGAATGAATAACCATTTGACAAATTGACAGATCAACATCTGCTATCTGTCAAAATGACTATACGTGTTTGGATTCGATTTGCATTTACAAACTCCTTTGCCATACGCAATGATTTCTAAATTATATATACAGATTGATGAAAACAGTGCTGCGATAAGAGGTCCCCTTGGTGCCGTCAGTAATCATGTTGTTTATAGGTAGAATGCAACAAACCGAAAAGATGAAGTGTGTTCAAAGCAGTAGATTACATGCAAAAATGTTTTTAGATCGGTGTAAAACAGTGTTGATATTTTCTAGTGTAGTGTGCACATTGGCGGTAATTATATCCTTTCACAAATTACTTAATTATAATGAGAAACTCATCAAACCTTTCTCTCCAATACCCGCGGGTTTGTATGGTAATTACTTAGAAACATTCGTTGATGAATCACCACCTCAATCTATTAAACGTTACGATAAGGCTCGCGATGCTGAAGCTGTGGTATCTCTCAATGCCGCCTTAGAAATGAAAAAGAATGGCAAGACTGACAAAGCACTGAAACTCTTCCAACACGCCTTTGCACTTTCTCCTAAGCATGCAGACATTTTAAATCATTATGGCGAATTTTTAGAGGACACAAAGAAAGATGTAGTTAAAGCTGACCAGTTGTACACATTAGCATTGTCGAATTTTCCTGACCACACAGGTGCTTTGATGAATAGACAAAGAACAGCTAGTATTGTTGAGAACATGGACAGGGAAATGCTGCGGAAAATAGATGAGAAACGAGATGCGTTATTGTCTATACCAGAAAATAATTCAGCGTTAAGAAGAGCTAAAAAGGAGGCATACTTTCAACATATTTACCATACAGTCGGTATAGAAGGTAACACAATGACATTACAGCAGACTAGAAGTGTTCTAGAAACAAGGATAGCAGTAGCAGGCAAGAGTATTGATGAACACAATGAGGTATTGGGTTTAGATGCTGCTATGAAATATATTAATTCAACTTTACTTTATCGTTTGCGAGACATCACAATGGGAGATATACTGGAGATTCACAAGAGAGTCTTAGGACATGTGGATCCAGTTGAAGGTGGCCACTTCAGGAGGACACAGGTTTATGTTGGCGGTCATATCCCACCAGGGCCATCAGAAATACACCAATTAATGAAACAATTCTTAGAATGGTTAAATTCTGAAGATGCCATGGATTTGCATCCAGTAAGGTGAGTAACAGAATAATATAGAATAAAATACTTTAACAAAAGATTCTTTCATTACATAAATATTTGTAAGAGGTTTTTTGAGAAATTTAAATATTAATATTGCCACCGGGTGTTTGCTCATTTCAGGTAATGAAAATAAAATTATTGTTTATTATTATACATAGTTTACAGCTTATATTGCAGTAGACAATTACTTATGGACCAGTGACAAGCCATTTATAAACTATTCTTTTAAAGAATTATAAATAAATAAAAATGAAAAACAATAATTTGTTAAAATATGAACTACAAGTAGTATCATGTTCTGAATAACTCATGAGAAGTGAAGTTTTGTGGCTAGAATTGTTATTAAAAGTTATGGCCTAATATTTGGCCTTGATTTCACCTGACATTAAATGATAATGAAGCCATAAGAGGTAAACCATGTCACCCAGACTACATCTGGCTCACGTATGACTACTGGAATACAGCAATGCTGTAATGACGGCAGATTTACATTAAGGTTGGTAGCTAGCCAGTCAGGTTTGAAAAACCCTACCACTATCCAGACTCTCCTACTCCTGTGGCACGGGAATCTAACTGGGGACCGTTGTATTGCAAGGCAAGGGGGTAAATCACTGCGCCACGGAGGCAGTCTAACTAAAGAATAAGTAGTCCATATGAGGATAGTCTGATGCTAGAACAATTTTATTGAACAAACCTGGCCACCACACTTAAAATTAATCTGGTGTTATAATAACATTATGCAGCCGTGAGATGATATTCTATTATTATATGTATCCTCAACTTCATGACAGAGAGTGTGTTTTGCATGAGAGATATCTACATTATACAGATCATTCTTGGTGAGCATGCTTCTCCATCTGAGACATGTAGACACTTGAAATTAAGGTGATGAGTAAGCCCATTGCTATAAAAAAAAGTAGCCCATCACTGTTAAAAAAGTAAATAGTGCATTATCGTTCAGGTATGCAGCACTGGCCCACTACAAGTTGGTTCACATCCATCCGTTTGTGGATGGTAACGGACGCACCTCTCGGCTCCTGATGAACCTGCTGCTGATGCAGGCCGGCTACCCGCCCGTTATCATCGTCAAGCAGCACCGCCATTTGTACTACCAACACTTGCAGGCAGCCAACGAGGGGGATGTTAGACCATTTGTGAGGTGAGTTTGTTCAGGGGTGTGTATCATCTTGAGATGTGTCTTTATCTATCATGTGGGGTGAATGTGTGTGACATCCTCGTGAATTACTGCTGCTTTTGGTGAATGGTCATTCTGCCAAATGTGTCATTATAGTTTGAACCTTTCACCGTAAAGGTTTTATCCTCAAACACAGCGTTATTTTGCGTAGTCAATTTTCAAATATCTTCGAGAACTGGATGGAGACAGTGCACTGTCGAGAAGTTTTGAGCTTCATTTCACAGTATGTAGTTTATATAAAGTAGCGGTGAAGAGTGAGCAAATTAATGTACAAGAGGAATTTCTTTTTTTTTTAGTGTATAATAACCAAATATCTTATATAAAACTTAAAGAAGCTTTAATATAATTTTACAGATTCATAGCGCAATGTACCGAGCGAACGTTGAACCTTTATCTGTGGGCCACAAGTGAGTATAGTCACATGGTGCCAGCAATTGGAGAGCCACACATCCTCACTGGGGAGGGCTTCGAGGAAGACCCATTGTGATCAAGTTACTTTGGTCCCATACTTTACAGGTGTAAAAAAAATATGTTTAATAATTATATCAATAAGGGTTAAAATGGTTTACATGCTCTTGCCGATATATATACACACGCAGGGGATTTTTTTTTTTACTTCGGCAACTACATGTAAAGATTTTAGATTTTCATCAGTCACAAACAGAATTTGTAAAAAATTCCGTTAATGTATAGTCAGTATTATTGCAGTTTTTAGTTTCAAATGCATACTGCCAACAGAAATTTGTTATATAATTTAAAAATGTAATGGTAAAAAATTTTTGGGATTTGTGTCAGAAACAGGATTGTTATTGTTATGTTGTCTTAACTTGAGATTTAATTGTAAAAAAGTGTATGTATATTATTAAAAATAAATAAATAAGACACAGATAAAGATTACTCACATTTAGATTCAAAATTATATCAAACTATAATTCTTTTACAGAAATAAAAGTCGGTGAAAGAATTATAACTGTTTATTTTTAATTTTCAACATCAGGTTTAATCAAGAGCTCTGTAAGGATATCTACACAGCTTTACCTAGTACACAAGACAGTATTATTATATTTTTAGTACTGTATACTGCCCAGTTATATTAAAATCAAATTGTCAATACAATTATCTCTCTGTATCTGTTATAATTCGTAACATTACATTTGTAATAACGTACATTTATTGTGTTATTAATCGCAAACGACAATTACCTTCATTGTCATTTATTTATAAATATAATTACTAAGCTTCCGCCCACAGATATTGTGGCTGTAATGTAGTTCTCAAAGACAATCCATTTCAATACGGATTCGCCTGCAGGCGGGCAAGCATCCAATGGATATGTATAAAATATGATAAGAAATTAAAAATTTCACACTGTGTGCCTACATTGCAACATAATGAAAATGGTTAACAATGTTAGGTTTTTTTTTTTTAATTATTTATGTTCAAAATTTTTTCTTGTATTATTTCAGTTTTTACGATGCATTGTAAATATATAAGTTATTTTTACTTTTCTTATTTCGTTTTTATTTCTACGGAATTTGATATAGAACATGAAACAAAGTCAATATAGATTATGTTCCTTTTTTTCCAATTTTGTAAATTAAATAAAGAACAGTTACATTGGACTAATCACACATTTGCATGACGTAACCAAAGAAGTTATGAAATTCATAGAGCACATAGAAATATTTAAATCATAGACTACATTATTTCATCATAATCTATTTGTTAGATAACTTTATTACTGTGTATTATATATTTATAAACTCGAAACTCTGTGATAACGTATTTTAAATAATTTATTATTTGTACCACCTAATAGTTATTTGTTAATTTTTAAAATATTGGAATAGGTAACAGATGCGTCTTACGCTGCCAATCATTTAGCAAAATTAAATTTTAATTTTGATAAATGCTAATTTTTATTCGATCGAGCTAAACGTGTAACTTAAATTGACTTTTGTTGTCTTCCAAACAGTTTTAACATAATTTATGTAATCAGGTGCATTTTTGTCAATTCTAGTACAAATTCGTGTATCAATCTTGAATACAAACGTTGTATTGGATGCGTGTATTTTTATTTTCAACCAAATGTTATCTTTACAGATGAATTAAAAACATAGTTCGACCAGTTTATCAATCTTATTTAATAAATTACCATTTTCAGTATCTTTATTTATGCTAATGTGTCCGTTCGTGGCCGATAGCTTATTTGGCAAATAATTCAAATAGTCCATATACTGATACCATACATACAGATATCATTGTGTTAATTATCATGGGACTTAAGAACATTAAAATATTTTTAATTCATACTTGCTTATTATCTGTTTAACTTTATTTTATATTTGAATTATCTAGAATATTGTAAACGTTCAGAAATAAAAGACTAGTGGTGACACTTTCTCGACCGGTAGCCGATTTTTAGGCTTTTCGTCGTCGCCACTCGCTCATATTTAGCCAGGTATTCTGAATTTTGTAGCTGCCTATTGTTTGACTAGCTTTCAGACGATTATTCAGTTCTTTAACTATTCATTTTTAAATGAAAAAGAAAACGGGTAAAGCGTTTATCGAGAAAAACACAAGATGAGAGAATTTCTTTTTCGTCAACGGACGATAATGTGTTAAGAAATGTACCTCCAGTGGTTTCCTTAACTGGTTTCAATTAAACAAGTAGAAGGGAGAAAACCTATGGGGGGCAGTAAGCAAAGGGGCGTCCTCGCCGCCCTGGGTAATTCAGTTTGAATTAGCAAACACCTGTGCACAAATTACAATTTATAATATCTAGACCAGCAGTCATTTCGCCGTGATTTCTAGTAGGTATATATGTCTTAATAGACTAATTTTTATCATTAACCTTGTGCTAATTGAACATAGCCATAGACGAGGCACAACCTTGTTTCAGGGGTTTTCTTACCAGAACTGTTCAGCCACTGTTTTCCGATATAGTGAACACAATACAAAATTCTGTTCAACAATCTTGTTTCCTTGATACTAGTATAAATTATTTTGTCTTAATATTATACATTGTTAGAGATTTCCGTTTCTTCAGCACAGCAAAACACGTTTCCTCTGTAAAGATTCGAGACATCATACAAGGGGAGAACTAAGTTGGTGATTTACATACGCTGGCCGATTTCAAGTTGGAATGCGTCATTAATGAAACTCAAACTCTAGTAACAAGGACTTAAATCACAAAATACGATCGCATTCACAACTCCTCAATGGCCGCACGTTTCGTGTTTTATTAGCCATTTCTCGGGCTAGTAACGTGAACGGTTTTTTTTAAATGAAACAACACGTGTCAATTTCGATTAATTTATTATAATGTGCGATGTTAAAATATGTTTATTATAATAAAGCATTTCAATTGGGACGAGCCGCCGCCGCGCCACCCGTCCCCACCACACTTGACCATTTCAACACGTCTATACAAAATTAAATTCATTCCAAGGCATTAACTCCTCCCGGTCTCATCTAATACAAATCATTCAAATATATATTGTACGTATATAAATATTATAGAGAGATTTCGTTACGGTATTATCGCCGTGAGCCCCACACACGCAGCGGGGCTCCGTGTTGATCGATTAATTAACAAAGCACTTCCTATCTAATTAACTTCGCACGCAGCGGCACGCGCGCGCGCGTCTTCAGTTCGCGACGTACGGACGCAGCGCGGGGGCAAGAAAGTCGCTTCGTATCATTTCAATGTTATTACGACAGTTGGACCGCGGCTGACGTCCAACCTTAAACGTTACCGCATCGTATCCAATCACCGTACACGAGCGCCGAGCGCGAGCGGGGGGCCGCTGCACCAGCGCGCCCCGGCGGCTGCCGCATCCTTCGGCGCGCGCGCAACGCATATCTCGAGCCGCATGCCAAATTATGCCACGAATCCAGCGATGACGCAATAATCGTCATAGCAAAATAAAATTCAGGCCGTAATGATTTAGGACATAGTCCCGAAAACGTTTCCGAACAGACGGTTATATGAATGCAGCGGATATTGATAAATATGTATATATACGCGTTGGCTTACCCATTCGTATATTATGTGAAATTTAACGAAACACATCGAGTAGGAAAAGTTTTGTCGCAAAAAAAGAAAAAACTACCAAAAATTAGATCGCGAGATTTCTTTTCTAGAATGGGAATAGTGATTGAATGGGAAAAAAAAGGCTCTATTCATAATAATACTGATATCTGAATAATCTCATACAAGGTGCGATTAAAAAAGAATGTAATGTACGGTGCTGCTAAAGGATACTTCACTTCCGACCACAATTGAATGCAATCGATCAAAATCACCAACATTTCAATAACTGCTCCAAAAATAGTTTGCCCTCTTCAAAAGCAAGGGACATTTATTTCATCGGTGCAAACGATGCTTAAACAAGATGTATATATTTTTTTTTTGCACTAACCGAAATATTTTAGTACGACTCCATTCTGGCCAATCACGTCGGCTTATTTAAATAGCCACAATGAGTTTAGTTCGATTTTCGATGGATTTAATGAGTAATTCTATTGAGGACATTTTAAATTCAGTTATGAATTATAATACTATAATCAATAAATCTCGATAAATGTCAAAATTTCTATTTATTATAATGTGCAATCACGTCGCCACTATTTCAAAAGAACCAAATGTAAAAACGCAGATAGAAAATGGCGGCAAAGGACGAACGATCGACCATAGACTATAAAAAAAGCTAATATGAATACGGGAACAACGCAGCTCTATTCGTATAAACGTCATTTCATTAGTTTAGTCTAGGAATGCTAAACTTATTCTAATCTAGATATTCTATAAGGACGTGTTTAGACGCTGCCATGTATATGGAGCAGTGTTATATCAAAAATGACTTACGATGACATTGAACAATAAATTATTTTCACCATTCAATTCGAGAAATGCTAGAACGAGAGTAAAACTTAATATCTGACAATAGAATTTCATGCAACAACAAATCTGAATTAACATATACCGAATGGCGTTTGAGTGTTTGGGATGATTAGATATAAACAACATTCGTATCAACAGAGGGCAGCGGAGGCTGCGTACATTTGAACTTGAACGTCAAATGTGAAGCCTGCGGGGTCGGTATCATCGCAACGGACTCATCACCGAACCAAAAAAAAAACGCCCGAACAATAACCGGTGAAAGTTTAACAATAGACGAATTCTTACAAGATTCTTTTTAAACCTTCTCCCGTGAGCCGTTGGACACTTGAAAGTACTTAATGCGACGATTAAGTGCTTTCCGATCGCCGAGGTAATAATTCGCAAATGAAAACCGCATTTAATCGCGAATATTTTACGAGCAAACAATACGCGGCCGCCACCGCTCGATGGGCGCGGGTTTCCCGCCTAAATAAAATTGCATATATTCATTTTAAAAATTGCAACGAACAAGCGACTATTCAAGCCGTGGGGCACGCCCGAACCGATCTCACTCGGCCAACGAACATTTAATATTCCTCTAATCACATATTAACACAATTTAATTGTCAGTAAATACATAAATATATATTTCAAACATCCTCACAACATTTCGAGTATTAATATTGACATAATATAATGAAAACAAATCATTTCACGCATCTAATGTAAGCAGACGTGCCGCGAGCTGATCTCGGCAAAGCTTTGCATCCAATCTCGCGGCTTCTCCATTACAAACATATCTACATTTTTTTTTTGTTTTCAAGTAGGCCTTTAGAACAATTAAATGCACGAGTTAGGAAATTAGAAGACGCGTTGTGTTAAAACATTAAGTTTTTTTTTATTCAAACATCACACAGATTTACACATTCAATATATATAGATACATATGGCCTTATTACTGGTATAACCTCTTTAATAATCCTATTAGTATTTATAATCTAGCGGAAACTTTAGACTCGACGGACTGTATACCTTCGATAGAACCACTCGATAACAGTTTTTGTGGATAAAATGTGATTGTTATCGTGTGGTTTTAACAGAGGAAATGTTTCAGTGAATCATATTGCGGGGGAGTGGGGAGGAGAAGGGAGG
>DWQX01005874.1:0-12234 GCA_018245475.1 Pharmacophagus antenor
CTTTTTATTTTAAAACCAAAAAATGTAAAAATCCTATTTTTGTCATTACAATGTTAGATGTCTGCATATGAAAATGTCTACGGAATCGATCAAGCCGTTGCCGTGATGAGCCAGAACGAACTGAGACACTGACTATATACAAAATTAATTATACTCGTATGCACTAAGAATAGAATAGAATAGTCTTTATTGCATAATAAGAACAATATAAAATACACATGAAATAAAATAAAAAGAAAATAACTGTAACAAATACAGCGCAGTAAAAGAATACGTTAGCAGTACAGAAGGCGGTCTTACTGCTGAAAGCGGTCTCTTCCAGATCTGTTAAAGTGATATTGAAATAGATTTCAATATAGCGTCAATGGTGTAATTGATAACTTCTGCGTGGCATATACTAAATTATTCCCTGTCATTTGCCCCAAGTTTGTGGGCATGATACATCTTGTGAGATGTAAAGCTCATGTATTATGTACACAGCGCCGCTATCACAGTGGCAACAACAGTTTTAAAGTAAATGTCGTAAGATGAATGATGAATTTAATATGATACGATAATTTTTAGTTCTGTTTATTTTCTCCAAGTTATTTTTTATTCTTCCCATACTTATAAAAGGTAAAGTCTTGACTGATCGACTGTCTGATTGACCTATGTATCAACGCACGGCCGAAAGCGATAGTCCTAGAGACATGAGATTTGTGGAGTGTGTTCTTTGTAATATGTAAGCAAACATATAAACCATATGTAAACATGTACATATGTAAACCATATGTAAAAAGGGGTGATTAAAATTTCAATGAAATTTTATTCTCCGAGTGGATAGACTAAAAAATTGGTACACATACAGGAAGAGGATTAATATTAAATAAAAAAAAAGCCACGCCCAGTAAAGCGAGCGACAGACGGCTAGTAGGTATATATGACGAGACTGAAATATGAACGAGAAAATCTATTCAATACCAATGTAACCTTTTCTTATTTAAATTATATGGAAAAAGAATCCGATACACGAAAACACGGATAATCTGTCCGGAACAGAGAACGGAAAATAATTATGTGAAGGAAATATTGTTTAACCTCATTCCGCTGGAAAGACATCGTACTTTTTTGATGAAATAAATTCGTTGCTTTTATTTAGTACCGAAAAAAATGATTAAATGTTATTATTAAAAATATGTTCCTGAACTACTAAAATATCTTTTTTTTTTTCATTCAGTTAATGTTGTGTAATTTATCTAACTCTTTCCAATTTTTCTCTTTTTATATCATTATTTTTGTTAATAATTCATAAAGGAAATGTCCAATTCATCGTATCATTTAGATTTTTTTTTAAAATAAAGTTAAACATTAAACTGTTGTTTTCAAGCTGAGAAAAAAATAGGGATTATTAATTATGTATTTTATTTATAAACTTCAATGCACAATGTTTTAAACACAAAACTAAATTAACTAGCTGGTGCTGCTGCTGGATTCGGAGAAGTTTGCGCTTTAAGTATTTTTGACGACTATTACAGCTTCATCTTATATTGGCTCACGAATTCGGTGATCTATGAGTTCAATAGTCTTTTACGTAACTTATATCTCAGATTGCAAAATTCTAAAAGCCAGCGTTCCGCTGGACAGTTTGTTGCACAGTTTCTTCATCCCGGCTACAGCACTTAGAAAGTGGCGAAGGATGGGTGAATCAGGGTGCTGTCTATAAATTAAAAAAAATATATATTAAGGTTGTCTGGAAGAGACTACTTTTAGCAGTAAGACCGCCTTTTGTACTGCTAACGTATTATTTTACTTCGCTCTATTTGCAACATTTACTTTCTTTTTATTTTGTTTCATGTGTATTTTATTTTGTTTTTGTTATGCAATAAAGATTATTTTATTCTATTCTATATGACGTCAAAAAATAGTACATAGTAGTCTATTTTGAATAAATAAATTTATTTTGACTTCGACAATCCATCGGACGCATTATGGTGTATTAATTTCCTCCTTGCGTTATGACAAAAAATCTTGGTAACGGAGTTCACTTGGTGGTAGGTTTTTGAGAAGCCGCGTCATTCCCATGCCAAAACAGCTTTCATGTGTTCCGGCAGTTATAGTCATGTGAGAGCCTTACTATTCTAGACGAACATACTTCACTATCTAAGGCCTCATTGTCACTTAACATCGTATGTTAAAGAGGTCAAAATTTTAACTAAATTGTGATAACAAAATCCTCAAATTCACATTTTTGATATTTATATAGCACAATATTCTAGTAATCCCCAAACGATGTGTAGATACTAAATAATAAATTTCACTTCACTGCCGGTACTTTAGACGAAAAGCTATAGGTATTAATTCATCCATAACGCTTCAACCGACCTGCAAATTGGTCATCAACAGTGCGTGTATATCGAGTACACTATCAAAGCAGGAAAATGTCACTGTGTTGACACTATTTATTGAGACTAATCGAAGCTCCACACTCTGTAAAAAGGTCAACTCCCGAAGCAACATTTAGCTACGAACGTGAGCAGAGAGGTGTAGTGTTTCGTTTGGTCAAAGACATAACAATCTAGGTTTACGCGATTTTTATAAATCATCATAACACAAGTTATTAATGATATTATTCAAATTCAAAATTCTTTTAGTGTAATTTAAGTTGCCAAGTAGCGCATTTTGAAGTGAAAAATTTAATGACAGCATTCGCCCGCCCTTAACCGCTTCCTAAGTGTTGTAGATGGGAAGCAAAAATGGCGCTACAAACTTCAACAGCAAGTTGTCTCGGAGTATATACAAGCGCAAATATTACTTGAAAATTAGGTGCGGTGCAGAATAAACTAGTTTCCATGATACAAAATTTGTATGCAAAAGGCATAATAAATTACTAAATAATATTTGCTCAGTCAGCAGAACGACCTGTCACCACAAGCAGCACCCTTTGACGCAAGGGTCAGCCGTTACCTCCATTGTAGATGGATTGGCCAATATCATTATGATTTAGGTAAAATTTATTAATCTAACGGCAGCAAATTTAAATTCGTTATTAATTATTAAAAGAAATTATCTTTTTATACAAAACGCAATGCCTAAATCTAGCGATTAAAGGATTTCTTTTTAATTTTCTACAAAAAAGATACCTTAGTCGCGAATTTCCTTATTGACCCATTGCTGATAAAAAAATATGAAATTAAAAACAACGATAATACATAATATTTTAAAATGCGAAATTGTAACATTTTTTTCTTAATATTACGAAAGAAGTGAAAATTAAAAGTTAATCGAAATTGAAATCAGTGAACTGAATCGACACATGTCAAAAGACAAATTATTGTATTTGCATAGTGGTGCATTGGTGTTTAAACACATTTACTTTCTAGTTAAAGCATTTATATAATCCGCATTTTTTTTCTTCTGTCTACTTAGCTCATAATTATTTTTAAAATTGTACTCACAAGGTTATCATCCTTTACAGGAAATAAAAATAAAATATCTTAATCTTAAACCTTAAATTAACCCTTTTTTATACTTGGTCAAGCAAAAGACTCCACTCCACCAGATGTTAAGTGGAAGTGGAGTCCAAATGCTAATCCCTTTCTGTTACTTAGATATTTCAATAAAATAACTTTAAAGAAGTCTACACTGCCACAACAATTTCACCGAGTTTAGTATATAAAATTACTTTATATAGCAATTTCAGAATTTCAAAATATTTCCATAATCATTCCTGTCATAAGATGTTGAGTAAAGGAATTTAGCCGATGTCATTTACACAATCTCATTTTAAGTGACATTATGAATATTTCACACGTACTGCATGTAATTATTGACGTTATTACAATACATAAAAGTTTTATATTACATTTTCATTTAAGAAATGGCGATTAGAGGGAACAATTGGATTTTCGGTTAATGAATACATACTAATTTATAACAAGTTATTTCAATGAGATTGAATACAGTACAATAAGCAATCGTATTTGACTGCCTCCGTGCCGCAATAATTTACTTGCTTGCCTTATAATGCGGAGATTCTGGGTTCGATTCCCGGGCCACAATCGTAGTGGAGTATGTCAGTAGAATTTTTCGAACCTGCCTGGCTAGCTACCACCCCTAATGTTAATCTGCCGCAGTAACAGCGTTACTGTGTTCTGGCAGACATACACGTGAGAACCAGAACTATTCTTGGCGAACATGCTTCACCATCTACGGCCTCATTGTCACTTAACATCAGGTGAATTCGAAGCCAAGTAGAGGCCCATAACTGATAAAAAACTAAAAAAAGTGAAATCGAGGTAGTGTTAGCCCATAACCGATAAAACAAAAATTTTAAGTAACTGAAGCCCCACTAAGCGGTTTCAAAAGAGTCGTTACCGGGAATTTTGATGTCTATTAATAAACAGTAAAGTTTCTTAACTCTAATTAGAAACTTTTAAGGCTTCATCAACTTTGTCGGTCGCTAACCCAATATCCACGTGACTTTAAAAATTATACATTTAAGCAATTATTGCTTTACTAACGCAAAATGTTCGATTTCAGTGTACCCATCCATGGGAAGTTTTTTTATTGCTGTAATAAGATTTAACTATAAAATAACATGTAATGTTAAAAAAAAAATATCTTGAATATAATATACACTACATGCCAATTTCACAAGTTCAAAAGTACTCGCCAAGCAGACTACGGCCCACAAATTTGACAGCTGGTCGACATTGAGGGTGGTAGCTAGTTAAGAGAATTTAAAAAACTCAACTACCATCTAGACTTCACTACTCATATACCGGAATCGAACTCTGGATCTGTGTTACAAGGTAAGCAGTTAAACCATTACCAAATATAATTTTAAAATATATTTAATATAATCAAATTCAAAGTCCTGAGAAACATTTTGTTGCAAATACATCAACGAAATAACGCAACGAATTTATGGAATAATTCCGTTATAATTAGTTGTAATCGGTGAAGCGTATAATTTACTCGAATAGAATAACATTCGAAATTAGTCATGCGCGGATGACTTATTTCAAATGTAAGCGTCAAAATATATATTCGCTAATTATAGGATTGGCAGTGATATTCCGTTATGTAATTACAAATATGACATAGCATAGATTATATTTTGCACCGAAGTCAGTTAGTTGATGTTAAGGTTTTAATTTTTTTTTTATAGAGGACAACGACATCCGACAAGAAATCTGACTCTGACAAGAATATTTTATTATAACATAACCGCTCGTTTTCATTCCTACTGTTGGTACTATAATTTATCGCACTGGTCAAATAAGGGCGCTTAGAGAATATATAACATTCGTCAGGATGTCGTTGACAGTAAATATTATGGATATATAGATATGTCGGTTTCCTCGCATTTTTTTATCATCGGCAATTTAGTAACATGACCTCATTTTCACTTGATTTTAAGTGACAATAAGGCCGTGAATGAAGAAGCGTGCTCGCAGGTTACTTTGAAATCTGTCATGTATGACTGCCGGAACTCATTAATGCTCATATAATGGTAGATTGCCGTTACATACGTCACTACCTTTGTAGCCCGGAAATTGAACCCGAGACTGTGTCACGGCGGCAACAATGTTTTCCTTCACCCGATTTTGACGTTGTATATTATAAAAGATACTTATAAAATGTATAAACCCTAACAAAGTAGTCACTATATTACAGGAATGTCTAATAAACGTAGTAAAAGAAAATATTCCGATGCTTCTACAGTGTTCGCGATGGAGGTGAATTTTATTCATTTAAAGCTTTTAGCATTTTTTCTCGAAGTAATTTTACAGTCTTTTAGATTTTATTCCAAATGCATTTTCATTTTTCGAACTCGATAATAAATGGATTGATAGGAAATTTCAAAGAAATGTAAAAAAATTTAAAAGTAATTAGGATTGAGTTTTATTCTGTGTGATATTAACTTTTAACTTTTAATTTCTTTTAAATTTTCATACCTAGAAGAAAGGTATTATAAATTTAATACACGTAAATAACACGTTTCTATTTGTGACTTGGTATATTCTTATTTATTAGTAACGTTTGGTGTCTAAAACCGGAAAATAGTGTGAAAAAAAAATCTTGTGGCATAGTAACTCTCAAACAAAATCTTTTTTTAAAGGGTTAAGCGTTTTTTTCAATTATTTGTTGAACAATTTCAAATAATATATTCAACCCATTAATGATCCACTTATTATTAGTTTATGACGTCATTATAATTTTTATATTATATATATTTTTCTTTACTAACAATTATCACATTCTTAAGGAATCCTAAAAAATTGTTAGAGTTGCATTTATTTTAACAAGTAGATCAAATGAAAGTGTATATATCATTTAATTATTTATAATTTTTCGCAGAGAAAACCTTACATTTTTGAACCATTATTAAAAACAATAAATATTTCGACGAGATATTTATAAAAAAATATTGTGTAGGGTATCACTTTACATGGAAGATTCATCTTAATCTTTCAAAATCTTTTCCTCCGCAAATGTTCATACGTAAATAAAGAGACAGATTTTCGTCAAATAGAGAACATCTCTACCTTCTTAGATAAAATTTATCGCGAAGGCATTTCACAGTTTACATGATAAACAGTAATAAGATTTATATTAATTTACAAACGTCTAATCCTTTTTTTTTATAAATATCGAAAATAACAGAAAGAATTTTAAGCTGTATCAGGAATGGGTAAGTAGCCGTGTCATGATTGATTGACCGTAAATACGTATACAATGTTAAAAACGTTTTACGATTCTTGTTGGCAGTACTAGAAATCAATGGAATGTGAATTAATAATCCACTGCGACTGCCCGCGACATCACCGGAATCGTAAAATTTGTTAGTATATTTGTTATTTGTAGCAGTGAATGGTAATAAAATTGTCTTACATGTGAATAGATATGCGATCAAATGTACATAAAGAAATTAAATCTATCTTTTTTATAAACAAAATCAATTCCCGTCCAATAATTCGGCGTATGTAATTACGACAATTGGCGTGGGGGATTCGAAAAACAATAGTTGGAAAATTTATTTCCCTGTAATAGAAGTACGATTCTCAAAGTAATATTGGATCTGTTACCGAAGTATGAAAATGGATAGCATTATTATTATAATAGTACCACTAAGCATTGAGATAAATTTAAAGAAAAAACGGTTAAGTTCGTTAGCGGGTGTTAAACTTTTGTTGATATCATTGTTTCAAAGTACTCTCTTTTCCATCTACATCAGTGCAACGTTTTCAGGGTTTTGATAGATTTCGGTAACCACAGTCTGTGTTTTATTCAGACATTTCATCTTCCACACTTCTATTTAGATAATCATTCGCACGATATAGTAATATAAATTGTGAATTTTTCTTTTTGACTGCACCGTGACGCAGTAGTTTACCGCTTGAACTGTAATCTCGCGGTCCCAAGTTCGATTTCGGGCCACATGATTAGTTTAGTCTGGATGGTGTTAGAGTGTTTCGAACCCGCCTGACTAACTACCACTACCTCCCTCTGGTAATCTGGCGTTATAAAAACACTATAGTGTTCCGGCAGCCATGGGACAAATATATTTCCCCCGTGTTCAATCGAATCATATATCAGACTTTTATCATTTGTACTAAAGCCTGGACGCCTCTATTTTGAAAACAAGTACTTTGAAAGTAATCATTAACAGTATTATTTCATTAATAACTCTTTTTTCACATAAATTTAATAAAGTATTAATAGAAACCCATAATATAAAGTTCAAAAGAATATATCTAGAGCAAGAAGTGAAATTTATAGGTTGGAATCTTTATTCAAATCTCACCAGTTTTAAGCGGCGGACAAGTTCGGAGTAAATTCTTTTTTTAAAGTGTTATCAAAATACTCTATTTTGCTCTGCTTTTAATGTTATTTTTTGTATAAAAGAGGAAAAAGGTCATGCGTGGCCAATTGTTCGCTTAAAAATAAATTTTTGGAAAAAAAAAAAACCAATTTCAACCCTTTCAATGACAGAAAAGAAAAAGATTGATTTTACATTCATTCATAATTTCTATAAACAAACTATTTGTTTTGTTCCATACCTACTCGTGGCCAGTACGACTTTTTGTAGAACGGTTTTTTTTTTAAATATTGACGTATTCATTATTTAACTTCTTCTAAACTTTGCGTGACTGTTCAATACATACAAATAAAAAATTATACCGTTATGTTTTTTTCTTACGTGTTCAATATTAAGAATGGGTTAATATCGCACATGGTGAAGCCTGTTCACCGAGAAAACTTCTAGCTATCATTTGAACGATGCCGCAATATATGATAATGCTGGTATGGTGGCAGATTGACATTGAAGATGGTCGCTAACCAGGTCAGTTCAAAAAACCCAACCACCATGCAGATTCCACTACTCCTGTGGCCCTGAAGTCGAATCAGAGGTCTTCGCGTTAGAAGGCACGCCGATGAACCTCTGCGCCACGGACACAGTCAACTAAAAAAATTGTTTAATAAATTCAGGTTCTTATTAATTTTCATTCAAATTTAAATACAACATATAGTATCAATTAAAGAGCACATAACAAATCGAAGTTGGCTAAAGTTAGTCCATGTTTCTATCAACTTTTGACAGGCAAATGGGAACCGTTTTCATAGTTTGCCACGGGAAATTCGATACTAAATCATTTTAAAGCCTCGGCTCGCATACTTCAAAAACTTGCCATTGAGATAGTGAGTTCGCACAATTCCTTGGCCTTTTCTTTTACTAGAAACTTGTTCATAAACGTAGGAGTTCTTTAAAAAAGTACATCGATTGAACGTTTCAAATTACGCGAAATTTTAAAAACGATTTACGCAATGACAATCCTTATCAGATATACAAAACAAAAATAAAATAATTCATGTACCAGTATTAACTACCCAGTACGTAAGTACTTTATTATTACATCGTCTATTTTATTATGTTAGTTAAACATGATAATTTACATTAATTTATTTAAGTAAAAACGGGTTGCTATAGTAAATTGTCTATTAACTTGAAACATATTAAAAAAAAACTTGGCTGTAGCGATTCTCAGAAATGTAATGTTATTTGCATGGCTTTTCGACGGGAACAATAAAGGGAAATAAAGGGAAAAACGTGCTGATGAGATTCAAACGGTTACCTTTTTTTTATTAAACCTTGGATAAAGTAATTTATTTTTTTTACCTAAAGTTCAATACTATTTTTTGATTTCAAAATAAAATAATATAATTTATAATTGCCTGCTTAAAATAGAATCGTGCCCTTTAAATTTTTAAGGTGTAACTAGATTAACCGCTCGTCAAAGTCCCAAGACTCAAACGTGTTGATTATCTGAATAATTTATAAAAGCATTTAGTGTACCCTCAAAACTGTATTATAATATTTAGAAGTACAAAAAAATGAAATCTCGTAATAAATATTTATATACTTAATTTTGTTTGTATTATAGAAGTCATATTTCTTTGATAAAATAGTTCCACTGATAATTAGTTGTATTTCTTTAACAACGAAACGAAATAGAAATTGGAGCTTGAATTTGATCTTTGACTGTGTCCGTAGCGAAGTGCTTAATCGCTTGCCTTGTAACGCGAACCTCCTTTTTTTTTAGTAGGGAATACCCGCCATTTCGACTTCTGTTGGGAGAAAAGAGGGAGGTGTGCGGAGCTCCCCCTCTCTGTCTATGATAATGGCAGGTGTATACCTACTAGACCCCACTGCACTCCTCCATTACCTAAGTGCCGTTATAGTGAGAAATTGGCCGAGCCTTGAACTTCCACAACAAACACGGAACTCTCTGGTTTGATTTTGGGGCTATATGAGTAATACAACCTGGATGACGCTAGGGTTTTTCGAAACCATCCGGCTAGCTTGCCATAAAAGCGTTTCTGATTTGCAGCGGTCACATCAGAAAGAGCCAGAGTATTCTTAGCAAGCACGCTTTACCATTTGCAGCCTTATTATCATTTAACACCATGTGAAATTGCAAAAAAAAAATACTTTATGGTGTCATACGTTGGACTTTGACGATATACCACCAGCTAGGATGTTTACAGAACATTTCTCTCATCATCTACAGATATAAAGTATTAAGTTTCGTAACCGTATCTTAACTAACTACAGACTCCTTAAAACATGAACTCTGTAATATTTAAACAATACTATTTTATTTTAGAAATAAGCGCCTGAATCTTTTGGGACTGCCTCCGGCAACAAACCGGTGAAATAAATGGTCAGAAATAGGCAAGGAAAAGGAAATATCGAAATTAACTAGACATTGAGAGTACTTGATAGTTGAAAACCAAAATCCTAATATATTTTATTTAATTAGGCTTTCACGTACGCTTTTAAATAGTCAAATGATTCTAATTCCAGTTCCAAAGTCCAGTTTGCTCTTTTTAGGTAAAGCAGTCAATATACTCAGAAGCATTTTTCTTTAATTACTATTGTAGAAATACACATTTCTTTTTCAAGCTCTTATAACCAGAATAAATCTGATAAGCTTTTTTGAACTCATTAAAATCAAATTTAATTATTAATATTTGAAAAGATTTTAAGTTTTTTAATGATAAATAAGGCACTGTTTATAACGGCTAGACATTTAAAAATATCGCAATATGCGATGTCAATATCCTATTATAATGATTAAAAGGGATTTTTGAATAATCCTTTATGTATTATGTAGAACAGAATAAATCATTTTAAGGAAAAGAAAATATGACACAAATTTAATAAAAATACAATTTAAATTGCCTTATGATAAACATAACTGTAATTAAGGTAACAAATATACAAACAATACATAAATCTTTCCTAATTATTACCTTTTGCAAATATCATTAAGCAAATATTCACAATACCCGAACGTTGATAAATAAAAAAGTAAAAATAATTGTTGACCGTTAGGGTTTGTTGAATTACTTATTTACGAAGCGTGCTATATAAATAGCAGTCATTATTTATTTCGTTTATGATGTTTCAGTTCGTTGCCGGGGTTGTCACGTTCATGTTCCGCACTAAATATCACTTAGCTTATATTCGCACATGCACGATATAGCCCACCTTTTCTTAATCCAATCGTTCTTTCAGTTACCTCACACAATGGAAATAAATTAAATTATATACTACGTTAAAATTAATATTTTAGGTAATTTTACATGACCCAGAATAATTTACTATAAACTAAAACATTAAATTGACTTTCAAACATCCCATGAAAGCATTTATATAGTCAAAACAGTGTCTTCAAAATTGTACTTGATAAATAACTTACATTTTAATAAATATTCATAGTATTAAGACCAACCTTATATTTATATACGTGCTTATAATAATGTTAACATTAATATGGATTTCCTAAGTATAAAAAATTTAATTTAGCAATATAGGGAAGCATGCATCCGAATATGTACATAGATATTACCTGTATGTTCTCGACAGTCACGTCGATTCTACTAAACGTATCGGGCAGTTACATTGACCATTCGATGCGTAATAATTTGTAGATGGTTTTAAGCTATTTATTTTTGGAACTCCATTGACCCCTGCCGTTTGGTATAATTTACTTTTATGGATATATTTTCTCCTTATAAAAAGAAAAGATTGACATTTCGTTATTATTCATTTATTATGTTTTAATTATAAATATTTATTTAATCCTCAGCGAAGTAGGCACTAGCTAGCGTCGCGATACGCCGTTAGACAACGAGAGGTTATATGAGTAGCTTTATAACGTTATTTAAATAGTCGCATAATAATTTAAAATATACGTAATGGCGTCAGTGTGAGTCGGGCGTGTAGTTATTGTCATAGCGAGCGGTAGGGCCGCGTCGCCGCTCATTAGCCAGCCTAATGATGCAACTACTTGTTAGCGCGCTCATTCCTACTACTTCACTAAAAAGAGTTTTCATACTGTGCCCGCGCTGTTTGCATCTAAACTGACTTCAGAATGGATACGCGATGAGAAAGATAGTAAGAGAGGGAGAGAGAGTAGGAGTAATTGTACGAACTGTATAATGTTAATAAAATGTTTGCTTCCATCTTTTATTGTAACAAAAATGGAACTGTGTTAGAGCATAGAAGGGTATAAATAAAAAGATGAAAGTCCAACATTTATACAGAGAACGCTAAAATATGCTTATGTTATTAACTATCAAGTTTGTGATGAATGCCGTATTGAGATGGATATTGTTAAAATCTCTGTCTCTTTTCTAGAATACACATCATGTGACTATATAATTTTTTCTAAAAATATTCTG
>DWQX01005875.1:0-12232 GCA_018245475.1 Pharmacophagus antenor
TTTATGCAACTTATACATATTGTTGTGAACATTTTCTTAAAAAATAAAACTTTTTATTTAATTACTATTCTTTTTTTGTTTATGTATTTTCAAATACTAATTATTAAAATATAATTCCGATTACCATTATTAATTGACTGTTACTTCAATTATTAACAGCGATACATATTTTAAAAAGATTATTCGAGCGAGTCTCATTTTATAAGCCATTGTTACACATATTTGAAGGGGTCAACAAACTTCTTTTCTATAAAATAATAACTTCAAAATAACAATTTATTTTGTCATCGTAAGTGTATATTTCTTTTAAAAAGACGGTTACCTCGATAATGATCCACATATAAAAGTAACAACATAAATGAATAATCGTCATAAATTTTAAGTTTGGGAAAACAACTCCATTTTCGTTTTGATAAAAGCCATTAATCTCAATCTCCACTTAATTTGTATAAATCCCGGCGCATATCAAAATAACACATGAATATGAAGCTAACGTGTCTGAACATGACGGTAAATTCCCGTCCAATTTCGTACTTAAAGAGCTGAATGAGAAAATTAGTTTATTAACCCTGGGGGATCTGCGTAGGCATTTGGGGTCGGGTGAAGTCTACTGAAACAGGACTGGACGTGTTGACACATCTGAGCCCGTGATATATCGCAATAAAACTGATAGGATAGGACTTTACAAGTTATTTTTAAACACATGGAATAATTTTTTAATACGATTATACCAAAAAACTTACATCAAAACATAAAAATGAAAGAGATATTTAATTAAAATAAGTGGTAAGGTTTTTCGAACGCACCTGGCTATCACCACCTTCAGTTTCAACTTACCGCCATTAACATCACAGCATGGCCGAGTTTCGACAGTGATACATGCCAGAGCCAAAAGTGTTCTGGATGAACAGGCTTCACCACCTACGACGACCTTATTGTTACTCAATATCTGGTTAAATGAAGGTCAAGTATTAGTCCATAAACTATAATAAAAAGTATACTTGTCAAATTAGCCGCTTTAAACTAAAATTTGTATTAGTTGAATAAAACATTCTAATTTCACTTCTTCTTAAGGAACCGAATAGCATAGCGCAGCAGTAAGTTTCTTATACTCCTCTTCGTTCAGTGCGACGCCAAAAATCTCAGCTGCACACACAATTCCAGTTCATTCACAGATGTTACACGCAACCAAGACTTCTTCTGCGACAAGCGTCTCCGCTTCTGGAAACTTCCTATCACGATGAGCTGCAGCAATTCATTCATATCTTTTATGCCCAACCACGTGTGCAAGACATTTAACTAATTTGTTACGAATTTCAAACGAAACCATAAAGCTATAGATTAGAGGCCAGATTAATTTCTTCAAATGAAACTTAATGGCTCGTATTCGTATAATACGTATATAAATGACTTATTAGCGATAACAAAAGTTAGCGGGATCTGGTAAAAACTTACATATTCTCTTTTTACGCCAGTGTTTTATTGCAACAGATCGAGCTATAAAATGTATAAGAGATATCTATCTTACGATAGAGTAATGAATTATTAAATAAACAAAACATTTTTATTTAAACGTAGTTACAAAGTAATTGAAATAAAGAATCATAAAGTAACGACTTTTAAACACTACCAGCAAGATATCCCTGCAGCGGGAGTGAAAATCCGATGCCTGCGGTCTTCACCACGAAACTTTTTATGATACACACAGCACGGGAGACGAACAGCGGAACTATTTTAGAACGACTTATATAAAGCTATTAAAAACTTCGTGCAATATACGGTAAGGCGCGCTGAACACGCTCGACGAACTTGATTTACTCAGATAAAATATTTAAATTTTGTGATCTGCGTAAAACAAGAACCTTTTTAATTGTAAATATAATTTCGTTACTGTTAACTTGCGTTGCAGTTTTGAAATTTGTGTTGACTTATGGTGATAATAGGTTTATTAAAGAATAGATCGATGTTCTTTAAACAAGTAGATAGTAGATCCATAATTTCTTAAAGTTATACTAAATAAGAGCTTTCTTTTCTTAATAACATATGGTCACGAAATATTACATAGTACGCGCAATCGTTCATTCAAAAACTACAGTAACTGCTGATACTTTTAAGATTTTAATAAACTGGTACAGAATTACAAATTTTTTAGTAAGCGTTATATGATATTATAGTACTACACATTTACATTATTAGAGCTTATTTTACAATGTATTATTATAATGTGCACTTTGTATTTAAATTATATTTAACGTATACTGCTCATGTGAGATAACGACCGAACCGTATATTTACTTCGCAGCGGGTATGTATTATAAGGGAGACGGTCGGATGTAAGCAGTCAGCTTTATGTTGCGTCTCCCCGAGGTTTTACGATTCGACTCGGTATAAGTACTTTATGCTACCACGAACAGACCGACAAAGATCTTTGAAATTAATTTAAGAATATACTTTTGTATTTTTAAATTATTTTAATTGCGTACCATTGCTATGAATATATATCAAATACAGTGCAGAACGGAGATTTTTAAAAAATATAATATTTATAATAAAATAAAATAAAAAAGAACAGCTTTGTTTCCTATATCTTCCATATATTCTATAACATTTTTTTATGTAGTTCTCATGGATTGGAACGCCTTTTATGGTTTAATCCTTCTCTAGCTTTTTCCATTCTTTTCTGCCTTTTAATTCTAAATATTTCAATGAAACGATATACTTTACGACTAGTTGCTTTGATATTTGCGTAATGATATAAAACAATAGAATTAAATAGAAACAATTAAATCAATGAGTAGCGTTATTGTTCTAGAAAATGATACGATATTTTATACGTAGTATAGTACTACTTACTATCTAAATCATAGTGTATATATTGGCGAGTGCTTCCGTAGAATTCAGCGATTTATTCGGTAACACGTATTTTTGTCGTTCAGTGCCCTATTCCGCAACTCACAAAATAAATGTGCGAGCTATCTCCGATTTATTGTATGTTTGTACATTTGTGCAGTAAAATTCCAACTATTTAATCCATCCAATAGGCATGAACTGATAATAATCAAATTAGTTATATAAGTTCAAAAAACCAACCACTCTCGGTGAAGATATCGATTCACTATTATTATAACATAACTGTCTCGCACATGCTAGGTGCATTCAAACAGATCAACATATAAATACTACAACGATAAAATGATACGAGCTGCCGATTTGTTTCAAATCAGCAATGTTTTTAATTAAGTCGACATAGAAGTCACGTCAACACGTCAACTTAATAATATATTATGGAACGCTGTAAATGCTGTTGTGTTAGGTATATAAAAACTTTTACACTATTTGTATTGGTTGTAAAATATTGTACGAATATTTAAGATTGATTAATTGAAGTACGACGCATATTATTCCCAGCTCATTTAGTCCAGCTATTAGTAAATATTTTCTCTTTTAATTTTCTATCGAAGTTATTGTCCGCGTGAAATGTTGAAGTTTATAACGATTGTTTCGTAACCTTCGAGAGGTCAATTTATAGGGCGACAACTATAATGTTAACATAATTGAAGTTTCATAGCAGTACTGTAGATTTATAGTTTTAAAATTCTTATATATACCAGGTCACTAGAGAGTATTGCGAGAAAAATTTTTTATGTATGTGAGACTGGCCAGTTAAAATTTATTTAAAAATATGATTATTTATAAGCAAAAATAGGTACGTTCCAAATTCTAAACTTCACTCCATATTTTTTGCGAGTTAATTAAAATTATCGTGTCTCATTGAAAAATGGGTTTGTATCGAAAACATTTTCGCGCTATGATTCTTTACGGTTTTAAGAGTCGTCTAAAACCGGACGAATTGTACGATAGACTCCAAATGGCATTCATGGATGAAGGCCTTTCTAAGGCAACCGTGTATCGTTTGTATAATGAATTTAAGCGCGGTCGACTAACTTTGGGAGATGAAGAAAAAAATGGTCGCCCTTTGACGGCTGTTACGGAAGAAAACGTGGTAGTAATAAAAAATTTGATCCAAGACAATAGACGAGTTACATACCTAGAGATTCAGCATGTATTGCAGATTGGATCAGGAAGCCTTCGCGAGATTCTACACGTACACCTTCGGATGCGGAGGATAGTTTTCGTATATCCTACCAAATTCCGAAGTGATAAGGACGACCCTTAAAATACTACATGTCGTTACGATGATGGGGTCACATCGAGCAGTATGAACGAGGTCAGCGAATATACGCCCTCAGGTGTCTCCGTTGTCAATGAGACAATTCAATTAATAATTGGAAACTATAAATTATTACGTGTATTAGTCATACACAAAGCTTTCTGTTCCAGCTAAATGGAACTACTAGCGACTGCTACGTTGGCTTCGTTTAATTAATTTAATAAAGAGCTTCTTTAAACCGTTATATAAAATCAACTAATTGGTAATATATGTACATGATAAAATATGTAACGAGAGCAAGAGATTAATATTTTTTTAGTACGTATTTCAATACATTTTGCTGGAATTATTGTATCTTATTAAATAAATGTACACAAGTTTACGCAATTCGGTTAGATTGAATTATTAAAATCATACAAGTTTGCATTCGTTAACGGTTATAAAGATGCAACAACCTACAATTATATAATATTATACAAGTAAATAATATGATCTAGTTATAAATTTTAACTCATAATAATATATCTTTATTTGCAGTTTGGTCTAAATGTTAAACATTGATCTGCGAGATATTAAACACAATTCATTTTGTTTTGAAACAATTACATTTGAGTTCCGTGTGACACGTTTAGCACTTGGAGCTCGCGCGTAACAAACAACCCCGGAGCGACGTGTTCATTTGGCAATTTATAAGTTTTCGTTGTGAGGTGCGTTATGAAATATTTAAAATGAGAGTATTTTAGTATATACATTATCGTTAAACATTATTAATTACTTAATTTATACTCAACGTAAAGATGCATATTTACCTAATTAATTTTCTTGTCTAATTTAAGTTTTTATTATTAATTTTACGTAACTTTAAGCTATAAAGAAATCGTAAGTTCTATATTTTCTATTATGTTTAACGTAACCGTATACGTAATAGAACTAAAATGAAAAGTCTACGATACAGAAGTCTCATACATAGCATGTTTAACCGTTCTTGCAAAGTAAGTCGATATACGCGAAATATGATGAATGAAATAAATAATATTTGGGCGATAGACCGCGGCGGACGTTTAATTTTTATCCAGCTTTAACTTAACGTGTACAACATGATTGCAGCTTCAACGTTATTGACGCCATCTGCATAATTTTCGCGGTGATTCAAGAGGTTTACAGTTTACGGCGCAGTAAACTGTCGGAAGCGTTGGACCATCGGCTTTTATAGCCGGCGTTATGACGAATCCGCTCGTAGCTTATTAATGCAACGTTTGCAACTGCCACTCGCTCTACGTGTAATAATGTTCAATGATGAAAGAATACAGGCGAGATAAAAATTTGTGAGACATGCACGTCACCAACGCGTTCACGCTGCTCGTGTTTGCATTAGCTTAAATATTTATGCTGTAGTGTTGTTATTTCGTTTTTCATAACTTCGTTTAACACGAAAGACTTATTTAATCTACATTTTATTTATTCGTTATAAACTTTTAATATAATCCGGAGCCAAAAATATTAGGTAGTTAACTCTATATATAACTTAATATAGCATATAATTATAGACTACATAGGTATTATATCATTCGCATTAAAGTTGTCAGGGTTTATAATCAAAAAATAGGAATTTAAACAACTATTGTGATTGTTATAATGTAATATAAATAAGAATTATTTTATTTAAATAAACATCAAATCGCTAAAATATTTTTTAAGAAAAAATTTTAAGGAAAGCGGATAAAATGCATATGACCTATGGCTATGTAAATTTTTAAAATTGTAATTGTAAATAACATCGAGTCACTTTTAAAAATCACTCGTTCGTAAATTTGAATATTTAGAGCGTGCGTTATACACGCATGCACATTACTGAGCTGGTGGTTTTTATTAGCAACTTTAACTTGTTATGAATAAATTTCTAGAAAGTGTGACATAGAAAATATACGAAACAAAGTTGTCATATTTCATAAACACCATTTGAACTTAGGATGAGGAGCGTGCTTATACGGTTATTATTCAATCGCGGTCCTACTTGTAGAGAGTAGTGCTAGCGGACGAAGGCGCAGTTGTCCGGTTATGTGCGTTTAACGTTCATATTTATTTTTTAGGAATAATTTATATTACATGTCTGTGTTTAATTTCATTTTATTTGAATTTAAATCTGTACAGTATTGTTTGGACACAAATCTTTACTCAAGTTCAATACTTTAATTTTGAACAAGAAATCATTCTATGCGATAATAATTTATTAATCCTAAGGTTCGGAAGTAAGGGCTAGAAAAATTGACGGCTTAAAAGATCGACGAAAACAGACAACAAAAATGAAGTTTGTAGTTTTTTTTTAAGAAAAATCTCAATTAGCAGTTATTAGCAGCAATTAGCAGTACCTGTAATTGCAACAAGTCAACCTGGGCTCCGATAAAAAACAACACTGTAGCAATTTTGCACAGCACATACTGAGGCGATATCCAATTTTGTCATTATCACGCTGTCAAAGAAAATAGTTTTAGTATTTATTTTGCAACCCTTGTTATTTATTGTTCATTTGTTGAGTGTATATTGACAAATAAATGTGTCTATGCTCTAAATGCTCAACTGTCAGTTGAACGCTTACGACTAAAGCGCTGCAGAGCTGAGGTGTCACCGGCTGCGCTGACAACTTTATCTTCGCCGTCGTGTGGTCGGCTGGAGCTCACCATGTAAGGCGGACAACGAACTCTCGCTGGAATGTATACTTTTAGTAGTGTCCGCGCTTAATGCAAACAATACCGTCCATCCGTACAAAGGAGGACCGCGGCACGAGCTATGAAAGCTTTAGAAACTGCGGCGGAGGTATCCCTATTCAATAACAAACGTGTTGAACGAAATAATAGACAGTGTAAGTTTACTGCTTAATAGAAACACTAGTACCTTCCGCAATAGAAATTCTATATCAAGATTCAATTCTAAATAGATACGTATTAAACTTATGCTCATACAATCTTTCTAAATTATATATTGTAGAAGGTGAATTTATTTTGGTGCATATACTGTAATTAAAATTGATTTAAAAAATAAATTATTTCTTCTGTGGCTATTTTTAGCTACATATTTCTTTATATCGTGATCGTGATATGTATATCTAAAAGAACATAATGCAGATTTTGCCGTGAATTCTACGCTACAGATTAGAATAATAATTATTAAATTTATTATTATTAACTAATATAAATAATCCTATTTAAACATAAAGAAACTTAACCTTTAAATGTATTATATTCCATCTTCAAACGCCACGCATTTTTTACGTTGAATTTAAACGTTGTAATGATTGACATACCCTGAGGTCATAAGCCTTTGTGGTTTAATATCAAAAGATGATAGACATTTGAGACTTGAAAAAATATATTTTAGAACATAATTTGAAATACAGAAGCCATTATAATTTTTTCGGAAATCACAACTTGCATTACATAATGATCACTTAAGTAGAATTGCTCAAAAATAAGTATTACTTTACTATGAAGTCTGTTATATTAACTTTATAGATATAGTGTATTTATGGATTAGTGCGCTTTAATATCGCAGATCACATCACCAATTAACGTTAAGCACTAACCTATAATTTAAAAAAAATGTGTAATATGTTGGCGATATTTAAGATTTAAATCATTGTTCATGTAAATAGTGGAGATTGGATAATGGAGGTTTTTTCCTAACCGCCTGGGAAGCTACCATCTTGAATCTCATTTTACCGCCATAATAGCATTGCTGTACTCCGACAGTCGAACACAAGAGGCATACCCATAAGCTAGGCGAATACGCTTTACTATGTAAACATTCCGTGAAATTGATATTAGCTCATATTGTCAACAATAAAATAGTTTCGTGGAATCACTTTATCGATTTGAATGCGTAAGGAAAGCCGATAACTAATCCGTGGAGACATGAGTATACCACATACGTATAATTTTATGTTCAAAGGCTTGTTCAAACAATTCACCGACGACAATACCCTGTCGGGTGCACCAGACGTGAAACTCCGATGGACACGGCGGGATCAATAATTTACTGTGTAGTAAGATGTGCTATTGTAACACCTATATGTATAAATATTGAGGTGTTGACGTGTTAGCCACAGCTTCCTAGTTGATAACAGAGTACAATTACTACGTAATATCAATGTTGTATAAACGGCCACGGATAATCGATATGTTGACTACGCAACAGTATTGCCGAGGGTAATATCTAAAAAGTTAGCATTTAGATATTTTGATAATGACGACCTTTCAAGAGACTGATGTTTTGGCACACTATTCCATTGGGCTTACAATTCTGCTACACTCAGTTGATTTATTTTTATTTAGCCTTATAATCATTGACTCCTACATGTTATCAAACTGCTTTTAAATTTTGTTTGTTATATTTAATTAATTTTGGTAAATTTACAAATTATATATTTTCAGAGTGGTTATTGGGTAAGACACTGATATCATTATGTGGGACTGTGCGTGAGTATGGTTGTTGAAATACTATTGAAAAGTGGGGAAACGGCCTTTATTGGACTGAAAGAACGAGGACAGAGAAGTAATGGATGATGTTCAAAAGGTTTGTCAGTAAAATTAAAGGTTTATAAGTGAGCATTTTCACTTGGTTGAATCAAGTTGGGTTGTTAATATATCGTCTATGAAGATGATAACTATAAGTGAAAGTTATAAAACAACATTGATCAAGAGAAGTCTAGCTAAGGATAGCGCGATGCTTTTCTCATTTAATTAGCCTTGATTTTCACTCAAATGTGAAATTGTTCAATCCTCACGTCATTAATGAGGCAGCATTCACCAAGTAACGCCGATATTTCCCCGGGGGCCTGTGCGCAAATCGAGGCGCGCTGTTACACGGCGCGCATCGTGTATACAAAGTTTTAGTTTTCTAGGTCAACGGCGGCTCGCCGAGCGACTTCGGCACACAATGGCCGCGTTTGCATAACTCTTTTTCATGCGGTTCCCTATCAGTCGAGATTATATGGATCATTGTTTCATTAGAGTACAGTGTCCGAGTAAAAATAGAGAGCCATTTCATAGTTACTATTCGACAATGAAAAGTATAGTGCTGTTCCGTATTTAACATTTCAGAAATGATTGTCTAAACATTTTTATCTGTTAGTGCCATAATACAATAATTATTGCTATGTATCCAATTCATTCTTTCAATCGTATCGAGTCACCTTCATTATGAGCAACGACACACAGTTTTAATGTACAAAAGCAGCGATAACTTTGATTTATATTCTCTATCAAATGACCATAAAACATTCACTTTATATTATCGTTATAACAAAGCCGCCATGTAAGAATCGAGACTAGTTTTATGATAACAAAGGTGTTACCAACGTTTCAAATGAAACAACCTAGACTGAGGAAACATTGGGATGGAAATGTGCCAAGTGTTGCCACATGTTAAACTTTACCGTGTGAGCACCGTGAAATGTTTCATGGCCTCCACAATAGACGGAATTAAATATATAAATACATTTATTACATTGCTGCAAAATAATAAAAAAACAAGATCGTAAAATATGATAGTGCGCTTAAATGTTAAAAAAAAACCTTTAATTACGTCAGCGTGTACTATTTACGTTACACGTGGCTTGGTGGTCAAGCTTAACGTGTACTATAAATGGTACACGGGGCATCGAACGCGTTAAACATAAATTTTAATCATGCAAAACATTGACTCGTAAACTAAAATATGACATTATTACGTATTCAGTTGAAATGGGCTTTACAGGGATTAAGCGGGCAAGTAATGGGCTTGCGGGATTGATTATAACGAGCGCGATTCCAGAGCACGAAGCCCATTTATAGGTACGATCGATTTATGGTTTTTAAAGCTTTATCCCCCTATACCGTCGGTACGAAGTGTCTTTGTAAGCACTTCATTTCGATTTCCGGTAATTTACGATCACGAAATACGAGGTGCAATCAAAATTCAATAGAAGCTTTAAGATATTTTTTTTTTAATTTAAGACTTTAATCGTCTCTGTGGCGCAGAGTTTTATAGCTTGCCTTGTAAAAAGGTTCGATTACCGGGATTGGAGTTTGGATGATGTAAAGTTTTAACAAAATCGCCTGGCTAACTACATTTTTTTTGACGCCATAACTGCATTTCTGTATTCCGGCAATTATGCTTATAAGAAGCAGAAGTATTCTGGGCAAGCGTTTCATTATTTACGACATCATTATTACTTAACATTTGGTGAAATTGAGGTTCACAGTTAGTGTGCCGATAAAAAAAAAAATTATCTTTTTTAAGTAAAATTTTATTAAATAAGACGAAAAGAATTTTTAACGCCTTCAATTTTTCGATGGCACCGCGTTATTAATACGTTGTTACAATCTGCTTTATAAAAATCGTGCTTTGTTCATTTCAAAATACCCAGTATATCTCGTACACAAAGGTATAAAAGTACTTGGTACACAAAGTTTGTCTGTAAACGTTTTTAACTTTCCACGTCTTTCACATTTGAAACATTGCAAAGTTAAATACGAATTATAAAATCTAGAAACATGTTCAAACATGAAACTACTTACTACGAAAGCAGACGCCAGCTTGGGAGTTACGAAACTACTACAAACTCGTCCATTGGTTCAAATAGACCATTGAATGTTTTAGAGATGCTTAATTAGTATAATTAATAGCGGCAACTAAGAGACGACGTCGAAAATTCTCTTGCTAAAGCGTCCTTGGCAAGTTGCGATTTAATCAGTGTGAGAACTAGGGTACACTGTTCAACTCACTGCTAATGATCTTTGCGAAATTGGTAATACTTTGTTATCAATACATTAAATACTTCATATTAATTTAAATCAGCTACTTTTGTTCGTAATTATATTTTTTATACATATTAATTTACCAACATAAGTTGCCAACGCAAAAGTTTGATGAGGGTTACCGGTTTGCCCCGCAAGAGATTATGAGGACCCTCATAATGCCGCAGGAGCTGTATTTTGTTCGGTTAATATGGCATATGTCTATCCAAGAAAACAAAAAATGTTTCGAAAATATCTCACGGTAGAAAAAAAAATAGATATACGCATGCGCTGTTGAAATTTTAACCCTTTGCAGGCAGAGAGCGCCGCTTCGGCGCCACTGCGGTTCACGCTCCAGGTCGGATGACGTTTGAGCGACGATATTCGACTTTACGTTAGATTTCTTTAGCTCCATGCAATAGAAACACTATCGAAATGGTTCCTTAGCTGTTGATATTATTTCGTATGAAGTTTCAAATGACACATCTTAATAGAGATAAAGTCAATTCAGTAAAAGTCATGGACCGCAAAGAGTTAATAATAAATAAGTAATTAAAATGTTACTAAACTAGTCAATGTAACAAATTACTAATTAATTTTTAAGATATTTATGAATATATGCTCAAGGGAACGAATATTGAAATTATAACATCATGTCAGATTAAAAACAATTTCTGTTCAAGATTCGAAATACAAATGGGTGTATTAATGTTCCAAGTATCGGCATAACGTCCACTCAGCACTTATACGCTTCACTGCGAGAATACTGTGCACACGCCACTCACACAGACAAATGAATTTTTGAATGCACCAGACGTCGGATTAATGGGCAGTCTGCCTCTCGACCGACCTTCTGTTTCATACATACATGTTTAAAACTCTCGAAATTGAATATGTACCAAAGTATTATTTAATAATATAAATACTTGCAATCATGCTAGTTTTATGTAAATAGGATTTTGTGAACTTTTAAACTAACGTTAATGAAAATATAGCAAATCAAGGAATTAGAATATAAATTCAAAACAGTTTGAAAAAATTAATGTCAGTAAAATAAAGTATTATTCAAAACCCATATCATACTATTTTAAAGAACTTGAATTTTAACTAAATTAATTTAAATTTTTGATTATTATTACTAACTGATCTCAACGGTTTAGGGCTTTTACTAATTATATATATATATATATGTATGCAAACAATTAAATTAATTTATGCAACTTATACATATTGTTGTGAACATTTTCTTAAAAAATAAAACTTTTTATTTAATTACTATTCTTTTTTT
>DWQX01005876.1:0-12232 GCA_018245475.1 Pharmacophagus antenor
TATTAACCCACGTTATTGGAAATGATACGTGGATTTGCGTAACGCAGATAATCCTTATCCAAATTATGTATGCAATGCAAAAATTGCTTAAATTTAATAAGTTTGACAACCTATAGATATTTTCTTTAATAAATAAGTGATTAAACTTTACTATAAAATACTTCTTAATTACTAACATACATAATAATGGGGCAACACTAGCGCGAAAGGTGAAGAGAAAGTTATAAACGACTTATTCATACCAACGCCTCGGTTGCTGCATTTCATACAATGAAGACAGAATTCATTGGCGTGGCTCACGAAAGGGGAAACAATGAGCGCTTATAAATACACGCCCAAGAAATTTCTGTAGTTTTTGGAAAAGAAATAACTTTAAAAATATTGCCATATTTATTAAAACGCGCAAAATATTAAGTTTTAAACAACTAAGATTGGTTAGTTCATAGAAGAATATCTTAATCAATATTCTACATTAGATGAAAAATAAATATTCATCAATCATATACTATAAAAGATAAAATAGAGTAATTATAGTAAAAAATAAAAAAGATTGGAAACAAAACTGTAATGAACTATTTAATTTCTCAAACTCTATTAGCTAACTTACTTAACATCACACCTTGAAAGATCGATATTAATTTTTTTTTCTTATTTACTTCGTGTTTCAGTAAAAAATAAGCGATCATTCATAATACGTAAAAAGTAAAATGTTTAATTTATTTATTATTTGGAAAAAAATCCTTTTTTTTAATGTTCTGGTTGGTTTTAACAATAACTTAGATTTAAATACTAGAAGGTACAACAAATTTTATGATAATATTTTTTTTTTATTTTTGCTATGTAGTTAGATTAACGAGATATTATGTAGTCATACCACGCACGGTAATTATACGTGTTTAATAGTAAATAGTTTAAAGTTAGATACTGACAGCCATTGACGTCATTTGTATTGACTATCATAATTTTAAGCCGAATAAATATAGAAAGTCGATACACAATCGCTTACAATTTAAATAAATTATAGAGTATCGAGAAGTTCGAGTTGTGTAGTCTATAGTAGCGTTTATAATTACTATGTCAAGGCTTGCTTTGGCAAAAGCGTTTCATGTATACACTACACCACTGTAAATGTATTTACTACAACAATAGGTTTATTCACTTCGAGATATGTTAAGCACTTAGCCTATGACAGTGAGTTCTCGTTTGCGTAGCGCCAAATTATGGTACTATTAATTTTTATATTGTATTCTTCAAGGAGTAAGAAAATTATCGTTAGTATAGTTTCACAAGTTGTGATATACTAGAAGTTTATGTCAAAGAAATAATATTTAATGCTGTTTTTAAATTACAAGTATAATATTTTTATTAATTAATGGTAAAAATAAGTAACAAATTTCTTTGAGCATACAATGACTTAGTATTTCGTGATTTTTGTGGACCACAAATCGCATCAAAGAATAAAGATTTCATATTTTTCCCGTCAAACACACGATTCTTTTGGGATATTTATTATTGAAACCCTACGAAATACTGACCAATACGGTATTCTGAATAAAGCGATGTGGGTGTTGAAATTATTTATTACTCACCTAATATTAATGTTTTATGCTTACCATGTCGCTTAATCTTAAAATAATATGCTTTTTAGTTTTTTAGTCAACAACACTACTGGTCATGTATTCGATTTAGCTAGTATTTAACCTTTCACGGTAGGAGTATTAAGACAGACATATATATAAACTACATACATACATAAAATATCCGAAAATACATATTACAACATTTGCAAAAAAAAATAGATTAGAAAATAATATATTCAAGTTAGGTGACGTTGAATTGTGAGCTCGAAAGAGGTTCCACTCGGTGGGGTATATTATTATTACAGATTTCAAGTAAACACAATGATGGATCATTTGAAATTGTTCACGGCATTGAATGTAATAAATTTTATTGATTTAATGTAAAACATTAGCTACGTTTTGCTCCTGCGAACCAAATTAGATAATATCCGTTTCTGTAATGAGAAAAATATTTGATCGGCTATCTGCCGACATTTGTCCCCATGGGGTTAATTATTATAGTTAGGTGTGATAGATAGTAAAGATAGTAATTGCATGACATGACCAATCTTTGAATCCTCGGGTAACTCCTAAACCGAATTGTCTGCAATCTTAATTAAGCACGAAGTTTAAATGGCAAATAAAGAAACTTCAATATTTGGTTCAATTAACAAGCTTTTACAGTTATAACTGTAAAGGCTTACAAAAATGATAAAATAAACTGTCTTTTAGATGCATTGGTTAATAGATGTTTTCACAGTGTTATAATTTATACATTAAAATATATGTTAATAAAAAGATTTAATTTTACTTTTTTCACTTTTTTGTCACTGATGTAAATGATATGAAATTAAATTCTATTCACTGCCATATAAAAGAAAGAAATAGAAGGTAATATATGTCAATAAATATGTTATTGCTGGCATGAGACAGTGGCCCGGCACACGCCACGCTGGTTATCAGCCACTCTATATTCCTTTTTTTTAACGTGGAGGAAATGCCTTCGCATACTTGCCTTCGCGAGGGTAAATACAGGTTATATCGGACTTGCACCGACTAAAACCCCTACGATGTTTCATCATCGCCGCTTTACGGTAGGGTCACAGGAACGCTTGCGCACACCTCCGCAACCCTAACAGCGCCGGCCGCAACGTGCGGGGCCCTCTCAGGGGAGGTACACCTCCCCTATCCCATTCTGATAAGACGCGCTGAAACATACAGCGCGCCTTCGTCTCTAGCCTCTTACTGTCAAATGGGCAAAGAACTCCCCCGAGTCCGTCACCCAGAGGCCATGGGAGCCGAGAGGACAAGCACCCCAAAGCACAAGTCCTCCAAACTCCCTGCGGCGGATCTAGTCTAAGGCTCCGCCGCCGACCAAATTCGGCCGCGGAAGGTAGGGTTACTCCTTTCCTCCGCAGCCCCACCACCGCAGCATCTGCGGTGCGACACCGCTTAGTCGCGGAGGATAGAGAGAGCGGCAAATCGCAATACCGACACTCCTCTCCCCCCGCGACTCCACCATGGCTACGAAGGCAGCGCTTGCACGCTGTCCCCGCAGCTCCCCAGCACACATCCGAGGCAAGCTCCCCAAGCTCACCTGGAGTGGCCACCTCGGGCCAGACCTACGCTTCGGGCCGGCCGGGTGGGTTCCCCTTCGCTTCACCTGTTGGTGACCAAATCACGGTTATTGAGCCCTTCCGCCTCGACAAGGCGGGAGCCCGTTGGGGGATAGCCTCTCCATATTCCTGAACTATGGTGATGTGATGTCGTACGAGCCGAGGACGGCTGTCACTACACAGTCGACCCTAATGATACGCAGCTTTATTTATTTAATTTTATTATTCTATTTAAAAGAAAAGCATACGCCTGTATGTGTACCTGTATGGTACACATATATAATATTGCATATAATAAAAAGATATTACTGACATGTGTTCTCGGAGGGAAAATATAACAATAATATTAAAAGTAACACTACATTAGGTGTAAATAAATTATAGATTTTCCAAAAAACTAGTGAAAAAAAATTTTTCAATTCTCAAAAATATACTTTTTTTCTTAATATTGTTATACTATTAAATTCTTATTTAATTACTTGTACCAAGCATTTAGATTCCATCATGGAAATTAATTTAGCTTTCATTGCCAGTGTTTTATTAACAGAAAGTTTGTGATTGGTGTGAATGTTTGATTTCACTTGTAACTTAAATCAAATGTATGAATAAAATTCTGTATTTACATTTTTATTTACCGTTTTCACTGTGAATTACTTACGAATAGATTTTGTCGCAGTAAATATCTAGAAGAGACTAACTGGAGTCCACGAGCGACAGTTCTGTTTTCTTCATAAATTGATTTATGTCGTGAATAATCCGATTTTCCTTAAAAAAAAACGTTCTCTTTTTATTTTACTAACACTAAATAATCTTTATTCAATTTTTATCGTCATCAATGGGGCCATTGTTGATAAAAGCTGTTCGGGATGCATGAAAGAATGGAGACAATAAGGCTCTTAACAAAAAAACATTTCTTTTGTTTTTCGGGCATTTAACGCTATTGTTTTATAACCGACAAACCACATTGTGATTCGAGTGTTAGTTGTTTAACAGCATAGAATTATATACAGTAAGAAGTATTATTAAAATTATTTCATGTCTATGTTGTTCTTTTTTGCTTTGCTTAACCGTTTATGTCTTTGTAGTCAATTTCGATTACAGAGCCGTAGTACTTTCGAAATGAAGAAATGAAAGTCAGTTATGTTTTTGGTACATCAATGAGTTCTGTTTCAAGGTGCTTTTAGCTAGAAGCATAATAGAGGTAGTACTATTTACCCCCTATCCAACGCAACGGCTTCCCATTTACCGAGTAACGTTGAGGTATTCGATTCAATGTATAGGCCAGGCGGACTCGTTACTTGATTCATGGCTAACTTATACCCCCATATTGTCAATATGCCCCCGTAACAGGCGTTTCGGTTGTCAATGCAAGTGTTCTTAACGATCACTCTCGTAATATTGAAAAATAAACTTTAAATACGAGTATTAACTCAACAATTTAGTAATAATTGAAATCATTAACGCATGTTTCGGAATATAAGATGCACTACAATATTTATAAGATAATATTTCGGGAAAATTCAACGTAAATTATGTTCATGTTTCATTACTGTTCTGTAATAATTCAGGATGGCTATAGCTTGCGGAGTGTATATTTTGTATGTTTAATGTTACTTTTGACTCGTTAGTTTTTACTGTTGACACATAAATCGTTATAGCAATATTCACTTCATCAGTCTTGAGACAAATAGAATGAGAATTTTAGTCCATTTTTTAATAAAAACGGTGCCTCTTCTGGTGTAAAAATACGGTATATGGTTTTAAATTTGTTTTATAATAATGATTATTAATGAATAGATTTCGCACAAAGTTAGTCTGCACTCTCAATTATTTGAAGCTTGTTTTCGTCTCATTTATCATTGTAATCTGTTAAAACATTTTCTCCCTGGCTAGCAGCTGACCCTTTACGTTTATTACTATAAACTATAACGTTTTGATAGTTAATTTAGTTTTCGTTATTGCCTCTTAAAACTCATTACTGCTACTTTAATGTTCCATGAGAGAGCCTGATTGGGGTAATGCGTAACATTTATATGGTAATTGTAATTATATGGCCTGCGTTCGTTTTTAACTCTAGATTGTTCAGAATTTCAATTCTGTATATTTTCTTCAGCTTGCTTCAGTTATTAGTTATTTAGCTATATAAATGAGTACTGTGTAGAGAGAAAGCTAGTAACTTTGAACAAAAACAAAACTCTTATATTGTTTTTGTTATACGTAGTATATCCAAATGTTTTAAGTTTGTTTCGGCCTCAGATACTAAATAACTATACAAGTTGAACTATCAAGTAAAATGTCTTGATTATGCTTGATATACCTAAATGCTATCGGTAACATTTTTTTTTATCAAAACTACTTAAATGAACATGAAATATATGCTAATAAATAATTGCGCAAAATGCATCAAATTCATATCATTTCGTACCGTTATAAGAGATTACGAATTTTAAAATTAAATAGAAGTAACATATTTAAAAAAAAATACTTTTTTCATTGAAACTTATCGTCGAATAGATTCAGTGATATATGAATGATTCATATTTATGAATAAAATCGAAAAGAATAATGTTTTCGATAAATTTGAATTTAAAAACCGTAGCATGATCCGTAGTTGATCTCTGAACTCGTGATACAGCTAGCTCTCAATCTTGCATCGCTGCAATCAAAACGCTTTGATATGCAAATATTCTAAAATATCTTGAAACCAAGCCAAATTGTATTGGTCAAGAAATCCACGATATTAGAATGATAAAAGACAAGAAAATCGTTGCAGTCGACAATTTTGAACAGTGCGTTAATAAATCTGTTCGCATAAACCCGTTCTCTAGACCTTATTGGATAAAAATATACGATCAGTATCACCTTCAACATTATTATAAAAAATGTGTATCTTTTTCACATCCAAATCGTATCCCCCAAAATGTCTTTATATTTCTAGCATAAAAGTGATGTTCATTGAATTTTTCATTTCGTAACTTACCTGTCCAGGCATTAATAATAATTAAAATTTATATATATAATATGTATAGTACTGTAGTATGATTTTCTGTCGTCCAAAAACAATTACAGCAATAAATAGTAAATGCCTCTTTTATGTTTTATAAATAATCGAATACGGAACTTCTACGTAATTCAACTAGTTTATAATGAAACACTAAAATACATTCTCAGCGTAAGATTTATTAAAATTGAAACTATTTAGATTTTCACAATGCACAAGGAAGCTATTGCCAAGGAATGAAGTTTATTGAGGGAAGTGTACCAGTTTGCTCATTCGATACAATTTCCGCGGCCTTTCTTTTATGTCATTTTTGATTCAGCGATGGCCTAGATTTAAGAACTTTGCTCGCAGCTACTAAAGCTATTTTCTGAACGTTTACCACACGAAAAAATATTCTCAATATCAAACTATAGTAGTTCTTCATTTTTAATGATTTTTCTTCACATTTATATGTTAAGTGACATTCTATCTCTTACAGTATAACACAATAATTTAAAATGCCTTTTTAGGAATCACAAATAAAATATATTTAAAAGGTATTTACATATTTAATTAAAAAGAATAATTAGTTCAAAATTTAGATTCATCTTTCAGCCTTCGCTGATAAGTAAGAAATTGTAAGTTGCTTAATTATCAGCGAAAGCTGATGTACATTGATCTTCATCAAAAGTAATAAGCAAAGTTTTCTCACCATTAATCCTTTCTGAGAAGTCTTCACAGGTTAAGTTTTATTTTAAGTTAATTTATTATAAATCGTATATATTTAAAGCTGCACACCCGCTAGTAATTTGTAATCGCCATTTTTTTATTAACTAATGTAAGAAATAAGAGTTGAAATATCTAATCACCACTGTGTTTTTGTTGGTGAGGGATAATTGTTAAATGAATACTGCTTAATAACGATTTTAAGTTTTTAATCTGCCTCGCGACTACGGCTGATGCAACTCGCGCCAAAACGTCAAGGAATATTAGGTATTGTATCTTATGAATACTTCGTGATATAGGCCCGAAAAAGTTTAAAGAATAGTACTTAAAGAAATAATAAAGTAGTCCGCAATAACGCACATGAAATTTTCTTTTTTAAGTATGTTAAGGGTGGTACTTCCAATAATACCCTGACTTCTGGAGTGAAGTGTGGGTTATGAGGGTTTTCTATCCTCTTAAATCCCTAGGTAGTAGTTTTTTCACAACTGTCAGTATGAACAACAAGCATATTTAACTGGAACATAAATTAACACAGTTCCGATGACGAAGCACGTTAAGGAAATGACACGATCTCGCCCGGTTGATTGATTCTGAATCGCAGAAGGATAGAAGCTCTATAACTCTTTAACCCGTGTAATAAATGGGTAATATTAGGTTTACGGGTCCCTATCAATTTGTCGGAACAGTTTCATAAATAGTTCTGTGTACTGAAAAGGGACAGACTATTTTTTTTTTATAATTATTTCTGTCAACATTGTTTTATTTTTTTTTGAACGTTAAATATGAAATACAATGATGCACCAAAAACCACGCACTCGGAAAGAAAACCATGAAAAATGTCTGTAAATCCAGTGTTAAAAAAATTATTCACCTTTAGCTTCCATTCATTAAATGCGAAATTATTGATTTGCAGATGCTGAAATGAGGATCATTATTATTGTGTATGAAGGTTTTCATTATTCAGAAGTCGATAAGGGTCGGTTTCATTATTCAGAAGACGATAAGTGTCGGTTTTGATAACACGGAGTCAATCATACGGAATAGAACGCATTATCTCCCGAGAGACCATCAATATTATAATACGATTACGTAATAGAATTTTTCCGCTTACTTCATGTACTCGTGCATGATTCATGTAAGTAAATATGATCCGTTTAAAATAATTTTGATTTGTGAGACCCTGTTCAATATCAAAATGTGTTCATCATAATACCAATTCATTTACCTTTTATTCGGATTGTTATTTAACTGTTCTTTATGAGCGTTACAAGTTATCTTTTGGATAAAAATTTTAAATATATACTAAATAAAAAATAGTGGCCGACGTACTGTGATAAGAATTAAGACCTAAAAAGTTGACATTTAATATAAATTTTAATTGTGGAACATCCCTTTAGTAAGTATTCGATACGTTTACAGATTTAGTTCATTAAAACGGAGGTTGTTAGCTCACCCAATTTCATGCATTCCGACAAATATTGCTATAGGATATATTTACGAGACGATACAAAATCATCTTCATAATTACATCATAATTGCGTCTTCATTATCCAAGAGCTATTAGAGACGTATCATCTAATAAAGACTGAATAAGTTCATGAATAATTATTCGACGAAATACACATGAATGTCATAATTAAATGTGTGAATGCACAGAGTGAGTAATAATCTTGTTTGAACTTATATCTTTCATTACTTTTCCGAAATATCTTAACGTTTTCATCAACCGGCTGCCATCTTATATCTTCATCGGCATCCGACCGTCATCCATCCTTTACCGTTATATACATTCATCTCTTTCACTTATGACTGCGTTTCGTTTTTCACAAATATTAATAATTATATTAATTTCACTGATATAAAATAATGAAACCGAGATAGCGGGTACAATGTGATTTTAATTTAGGTTATTCAGGCAACGCGTACACCGCTTACTCGTTAATGATATCCTTTTTATGTTGCGATTTAACAATTGTTTTGCGAGATGAAAGTAAGAAACTGGCACGCATTTAAGGCCGATGTATAGTTAAAATAACTTTTGTAATGTATACCTCTCATTGTTTTTTATTTCTCTTCCTTCTTTTTCATTCGTTCAAAAGTTAAAAAAAGAGTAGAGAAAATGTCTGCTTTACGGCTTCTAGGCTTGCGCACTTTACAACCTATAGCCACATAATCACTTAACAGCAGGTGAGATTGTGGTTAAGTACAAACCTATAAACATAAAAGAAAAATTTTAGGAAAATAGTTGAAGAGTGGGTTTTAATCTCAGTACTTAATTCGCTGATTGGGCCACAAATCTATTTGTACTGAAACTTTGTTTCTGAAACAAAAAAAAAGAGAAGCAATTAAAAAATATTTAATTTAACACCGTTTTATTATACTTTCAATTCAGTCCGCCATTTATCCCTTTATCGAAAGTTTTAATGTAATAAAAGACGAAACATTTCCATCGTATTCGTAAATGTATTCAATTCACTTATTTTCAGCAGTATTTTATTGATGACATTGGTATAATTACTTTTATTTATGTCTTTACTTCCGTCACAAAATATTTTTGTTATGATTTAATACTACTTTACTAATGTAAAAACTATTTTATGATAAAAAAAGTTTACGTGTTGTTTTTTTCATACTAATGCTTTAACCTTCATTAACATAAAATTCTCGCATGAAAAGCTTTTCATCCCACAAAGACAGAGGAAATTAAAGCTTTTATTCCTAGTTAAACTTGTATATATGGTCAAACTTTATTTGCTGGGAATAAGCTTGTCATGTAACCTCTGAAGAGCTTCCAACGTTGTTAGATTTGCTTAAAAGGGTTTAAGTTCGAAAACTTTGACGTCGTCTTGAAGGTATTAATTAAGACTAATGTATTGCTCAGATAATTAATTTAATTGAATGTATGGTCCCGTTTGGTGATGATAATATGTGGTGCAGAGATATGATGTGCAATCAGACAGCAATTGACTGAAATGCAAATGACGAACGACTTATAGAGAATTATACACACATAGAGAATAAAAACAATTAGAGATAAGCGAAATAAACTGAAAAGCAAAATGATGTGACTAGGGATTACATTTATGATTAATATAGATAATTTAAATTATATCATATGCATTAAAAAAAGAAAAAGATATTAAAAGCAAAAGAAAATAATTGCAGAAACCATCTTTTTGTTTTTAAACAACGTAAACATTTCCTCATACCATGAATTGCGATTATGTCTGTGTATAAATATTTTTTGTAACAAAAAGAACAGGTTATCATTATCATTCTTTATATTTTAGATGATATCTAAGATAATTTCTAAAACGTCAAATAATACCTCTGTTAATCACATCACGCCTTGGATTAAAATTTTCATTTGCAATATTTAAATGTAAATTTAAATTATGTCAATTCATGATTAAATTCGGTATCTGTTCGGTGAGTATTTCAATCTAATTGTTTCAATATTAAACGCGGAGTAGAGATTTTACAACTAAATAAAGCTGAGATTGCGTTCTGGTTGATAATAATTAGAGACTTACTACGGGTCCCTTTAACAACCTCAGCGTTAAATTCGGAATAAAGATAATATTGAAGAAAAATCTATGAGCATAAACTTTGCCTGGTGTCTACCAATTTGGTTGTTCCACTTAAGATTCTTAATATAAATATAATGACAAGTTATGAAGACGAGCCTCGTTTCGAAATTAATAATTTTCTGAAATAAATTGTCAATTTTGACTTTTTTAATTTAGGAGGCAGTCAATAGCAGGTCAAAGTGTATTATACTGTCTATTTTTTGAATTATTAGTTACAAAACTATTCCAGGAATTACGTCAACGGCTACTCTTTGTTTCATATATTGCCCATTAAATTTAGAAACGGAAAATTGTATTGAATTCAATAATTAGAAAGGATTTTTTTTTATAATATCTCATGAACACAAAATTTATTAAGAGATAATATTAAAATATAGATTCTATACCCGGGCGTGTATCAACCTACTACTGTACACAGTTTCATCTTGCTAAAGGTTTGTACATGTTTCGTATATGTGAACTGATATGAAAACATAATATCGGGGATGGTGTTCATTTAAACAAGACCTACCGATAAGGGAAGAGCGAAGAGTGCAATGATTTAGTCTATAGTTATCGAAAAAATATAATATAAATATTGAGCTATAAGTTTAGTGATAATAAATAAATAAATATCCAGACAGTATTCTGATCCCAAGATAAGTAGCCAAGCACTTGTAGTATGAGTTATCATAGATACATACATATTTATTTTTAAATAAATACTCAATATAATATAGATAAACAACCAGACACAGAACAAACATAAATATTCATTACACGAATGTTTGTCTTGAGCGGGAATCGAAACTGCGACCCTTGGTGTAAGAGGCAGAAGTTCCTACCTTTACACCAACGGGTCGGTCAATATTTTTATGGGGAAGGGAGAACATACCACATATCAGTTAAAAGTTTTACCAAATTTAAAAACCATAGGAAAAATCGTCTGGTTTATAATTGCATGATAATTAAATACAAATCAGTAAACAGGAACTCGGGATAATGGGATAATACGTACATACAACATTTGTTCATAATATTTTACAACAGCAATAAACAGAGATTGAAGTTCCACAATTAAATAATAGTTTAAATAATTTGATCATATTTGATTTTTAACGAAGACTTGAACGTTAATCATTTAATTGATCGATTAATAAAAAAAATATTTTTTAGTATTTATAATTACAAAACCGAGACATTTTCTTGTTTACTTTCGTCGTAACTAATGCAACGGTCTTGTTTATGTATAATGTACGTCACTTTTGCGTTCTTAATAAACGGAAACAGTGAGAACGGCGTGCGAAATAGCAAATTTTTAAACGTGGGAAAAGCGAAAATTGTGTTTATTTTCTCTTTCACCGTTTCATCGTTCAGCCCGTATGCACGTAGCGAGCAATTTCACGGCTTGCTGCGGCCGCTCGCTGCAAATGACAGTTATATTGCAGTTTTAATTTTTACCTACATACATGTATGGTATCCGCTATATCATAAATTGATCATTTGTACCCGACCGATTTGTCACAACGTAAAAAATCATTGTACAAAATTAGGCCAATATTGAGTACGTTTTTAACGAATACCAAATTCGACTATTTAAACATTCATCTTTATATTAAAAAATATTGGCATAGTTCATTTTGTCACTAGATTTACGGCAGCCGTCTTTTGAATGGAACATTGTTCGATAAACATTTCCGTGTACTAATATGCGTTTTGTTATAATTTTTGCAACATTTCTCTATATTTTTTTTTTTTACTAAATATTAAGAATAATGAAAC
>DWQX01005877.1:0-12232 GCA_018245475.1 Pharmacophagus antenor
ATATTATATATACTTATTTATTTAAAAAAAATTGTTTCTTTTTTTTCAGGGTACAGTTACTTTTTTAATAATTAATTAATCATTATACATTTCCTTTCTCAATCTTTATATTAAATTACTCTAATATATAAAATAAATACATTCGACATATTGTTCATAACACGTTTGAATGGCGACAGTATATTAAGAAATTTTATCTAATTTCAATATTGTGTCAAAATACCAAATTATCCTTGTGATTGTTGTAATTAACTTAGGCTAATATAGAGTCAGAATTTATGTAATAAACCACAAAAAAGGAGAAAATGTTTATTTTTTCTAATACTTTAATTTAAATGTTTATTAATATTCCATATTATTAATGACTTTTATATCGATTATTATTTAACAAATGTGTAATTTAACAATGAAAAGACATTAAAACAATTATTAAAGTTTTAAAATCATAATTCTTTGCTTGGGGTTTTTAAAATATGAGGCTTCACTATAACTTTAAGTTACTCGACACATTCAGAAAATGTTTAAGTATAGAAGCTACAAAAAGTAAATATTTGTACAAATAGTTATGTAGCACTGTATAATAATAAAATTGCAAAAATTTAAATGCATCACGTAAACATGAGGTACAATTAATAAAAGAAAACAAAAATTATAATTCTTAAAATAAAAAACAAAATGGTTATACTTATTATTTGAATTACTAAATTGCTCATTAATTATTAAGATAAATATATTACAGATGAAAATATAAAACATTTGCTTAAAAGATAATACTTGGAATTAAGAAGACTTATGGCGATATTACGGGTAAATCTTGGCAATCTATGTAATATCTATATATAATAATAAATAAAATAAATGTAGGAATATAAAAGTTAGTCAAACAGATATTAAACTACTGTTTCTTTATCTGGGTCTATTTATTTTTATTTATTCTGGTTTTGCTCAAAAATAACTTTTATGTTTAAATTCGCGTCTGTACCTTTACCTTTTTGTTTGTAATATATCCACAAGTGTGCTCCTTATGTTAAATGAGTCGGCGTTACTAATACAACAAAAACTCCATTCAATTTAAAAAGAAATTGGTAGAAGAAATGTTTTACATAAGAATATATTTGTGAACCGTTACAAAGTAGCTGCGTTATTATAATAGTCGTTACAGAGTAATCTATTAAAATAAATCAAGATGATTGTTATTTCGGGTTTGACTATATAGGACTAAGATAATATATAATATAATAAAAATTGGCCTCATTTTGGCAATTTTAAAAAATACTAATAATTTTTTCGTCACAGCCATCATCTATAGGAAATAATATAAGAATATTGTATGGAATATAACATATCAATAAATTTTTGTATGCATCATTAGATGGAATTGATACGGTGCGTTAGAAAATTATTAGAATAAATATTATGTGCAGCAAATCTAATCAAAAAATTTAAGCGAAATTTGATTTTCGTGAATTTATTTTCGTAGAAACACCGAAAACTTTTTTTTTGTGTTTTAAATGAAAAATGCAAAACTATTTTTTTTCTTTCATTAAGAGAGTCGTAGCGTAAGTTCGAGCAACCAGTACAAATACTAATTGTATTTCTTTCTTATTTTACACGACGTGCTATGTGTAACAGAGAAGCACGAAGTATTTTTTACTAAAAAAAATAACAAAAGTAACTACGTGTTTTTGTAACCGTCGTTTCAAGTCAATGCGACTACGATATTACGATATTTATTGTGAGCTATTAAAAACAACAGTAATAGGTACGAACGATATTTTGTCACAGTGACTTATTGTTAGTTTTTAATATTTAGTATTTTACCTGTTATGATAACTAGTCACAACTCTAGTAATGTTCTTAGATATTTTATGCCTTTGGAAAAGCACTGATACTAAAATTTTAGCTTTAAATCACTTTTATTTCGCATAGTCGAAATAAATGGTGAATCATTATCTGTTATACATTCTTTCCTAGTTATGGCATCAACCGGCAGCAATCCTTTTCCTAAATGGCAATTGGCTATCCTTCTTGGTGCGCCTTTGGCTATCGGTCTAGGTTACTTGTATTTAAGAAACAGACTAGAAGATTCCGAAAAGAAAAAAATTGTGGACCTGAAAGCCAAAACTACTATTTCCTTGGATAATGAAGAGAACAATGTAAAGGCAACAGAAACTGCTATTGACCGAGCTATGAAGTTAAAAAGTGCTGGGAATAGAGCCTTCCATGCCGGGGAATACGATAAAGCAATTGCTCTTTATAATGAAGCAATTGAAGCTTGTCCTTCAGACCGTCCCGTAGACCTGGCGACTTTCTACCAAAACCGTTCTGCCTGTTACGAAAAATATGAAATGTGGGAGCAAGTTAAAGAAGATTGTACTTATGCATTAAAATTGAACGAGAAATATGTAAAAGCATTTCTTCGTCGCTCTCGTGCAACAGAAAAAACTGGCGATTTAGTTCTTGCTCTAGAAGATGTAACATCAGCATGCATCCTTGAAAGATTTCAAGTACAAAGTTCCCTGGTTAATGCAGATCGTATTCTCAAGGCTTTAGGAAGACAACACGCAAGAGAAGCTCTTGCAAAAAGACACCCAGTTATGCCATCTAAGCATTTTATTAAGACATATTTTTCTGCATTTTCTGAAGATCCTATTGCAAAGCTTCAGTTAGATGAAAATGTAACTGGTGGATTTGCAAAAGCTAAAAAAGCACTCGAAGCCCAGGATTATGATTCAGTCGTTGATGCTTGCACTGAGGAGTTGGAAGTTGAGGGAAAGTACAAATATGAAGCTTTACTTTTACGTGCAACATTCTACTTACTTCTTGGCAGACATGATGAAGCACAGGCTGATCTTAGTAAAGTTATTGATAGTGAAGCTTCAATAAAAGTCAAAGTAAATGCTTTAATTAAGCGAGCTTCTCTTTTTACTCAGTTGGAAAATACGGAACATTGTCTAGAAGACTTTGCAAATGCTGCTAAACTCGATTCAAACAACTCTGACATTTATCATCATCGAGGACAAGTGTACTTATTATTAGAACGTATGGATGAAGCTACTGCTGAATTTGCAAAAGCAGTTGAATTAAACCCTAACTTTTCAATTGCATATATTCAAAAATGTTATGCTGATTATAGACATGCTCAATTGCATAAGAATCTTGGGGCTTTAAATCAAGTCCGATCTGATTTTGAATGTGCCCTGGAGAGATTTCCAAGATGTGCTGAAGCTTACATTTTGTTTGCTCAGGTGTTGTCAGATCAACAAGAATGGGGCCGAGCTGAGTCATTATTTGATTCAGCTTTATCTGTAGATCCCAACAATGCGACATTGTATGTACACAAAGGGCTAGTTCAGTTGCAAAAGAGTACAGATTTTGACAAAGCTGTAAAATTAATTAATAAAGCTATAGAAATGGATGATAAGTGTGACTTTGCGTATGAAACTCTTGGGACTATTGAAGTACAACGGTAAGGTTATGTAACACCTTATTTTTATTATGAACAAAATATTAACAATGTACCTTAAATTACTAACTTAGTGATACTTATATATGATATATGTAATAACCTTTTTTGTCCAACAAACCTACTGGTTTGTGCAATAATCTGATAATAACTGTAGCATATTTGAACTAAAGATAACTTTAAATAAAAGTGATATAAACTTTTTTGTGAATTCAAAAGTTTTTTTCCGTTATGTGATTAGAAAAACTACTCTTAAGTTTTAATAGTTTCTTTAATCCAATAATTTCGTCTCACATAGTAAATATAATTTTTTAATACTTTAAAATAATAATCAAGTATGTGATAGTGCTGATGTGATAACTTTTATCAATTGATAATTTATTGGTACAATAATAGATTATCTTTTTTTCATGAGTACTCGATCTTAAATTCTATTGTTAAGTATAAATTTTTTTTTTTCAGTGGAAATCTGAGACGATCATTAGAACTTTTCGAGAAAGCTATTGCATTGGCGAAGACAGAATTAGAAATGACACACTTATTTTCACTGAAGGATGCTGCTGCTGCTCAACTAAAAGTTTCTGAACTCTGGGGTCTTGATTGGACAGTGAGCTAGACCTACCATTTATGCCAAAATGCTATGAGAATAACATTATTGTTCTAAAAAATAAATAACACTGACTAAAATATTAAAAAACGCATTAGTAAATTCTTTCTTAATATTTATTGTGTAATAATCACCTTTTTATTTTATACTTTGTGATACAATTATTAATTTACACTCCAAAGGAAATTCAAAAATTGTAAATTTGTGGTTTCCTAATGTCTTACTAAGGTGTTATGAACATGTATGGTACAAATTGTAGCTTAAATGTCACATTTAAAAATTGACACTACATTGAAAATTAAAAGTGGTACAATTATATTTTTCAAATATAACTAAGTATAGTTTTTGTAACACACGTAGAACTGTTACAGATGGAATGATAATTATGTGACAGAGAAAGTAAAATATCTTATTATGACCATTGCCACACTTATGGTTGTATAGTAATTAACATTCCAAAAACACTCCGAATAAAAGAAAAATTATTGATTGTGTACCTAATACTGTCAATTATCAATGTTTTCCATATATGATTTCAATATAAAATCTTTAACACCAAAAATCATTTTTGATTGTATTTTATTACCAGGATTTGACGTTTTAATAATTATAAACTGAATATATAAAATGATTTAAATAATCTTATTCTTTTTTAATGGCAAATATATATTTATTCATAAAAGTTATTGTTATACATTAACAGCATCAATGTTACTGTGATTTAAGAAATTAGTGTTATTCTCATTACATTAAGCACACATTTTAGCTTTCGAAGCCGCCGCCGACTCACCGTAATTGTAACTTGTGTGTCATAAATTTGTGGTTTTTCTATTATTCAACTCGACTTTTTTCACTTGTACCTGTTTTATAGAATATGCAAACGAATATGAATTATTTGTCAAAACATATTCTGAAAACTCGTGTAATATTTTCAATATTTATGTATACTTAAATATACAATCAAAAATTTTCTTAACATGGCAGGTTATGTATGATTTGGTTATAAAATGACAAAACATTTCAATAGTTAATATTGACAGTATTCATTTTAAAACATTGTACATATGTATAATGTAATAGCAAACTTAGAAAATTGGATCTTTTCAGTTTAATATTTGTTTTTCATTGTTTTATTTTTTTTCTTATGTAACCAATTTCAAACCAACGAATTGTTGGCTAGGGCAAAAGATTACACATTTTATATTTTATTTCTAATCTATCCATTGGTTTATTTACTGAACATTTTTTAATTTTGAATAAAGTACTGATGATGTCTGTTTTTTGTCCTATTTTGACACGGTAATAACTATCTTTATGAATGCTTTTATTTAATCTCATATCAATCAATTTGTGTTAATGAAAATTTTAATTCACGTAATTTGCAATTATTTTTCTTAATTTATGGTATCTCATAAATAATTATCAGATGTAGATGTTATAACTTTGCTTTACCATACAATTAGAATTTTGTTTTTATTTACTGGTATCTATATAGTTATAGTAAAATTAACTTTGCACATTATTATTACTATCCACTATACTTCGATCGACAACAATTTTAGATTAGACCTCAAGTTAATTTGGATTTCAAAAATAAGTATCTACATCATTTAATATTTTTTTTTGAGCTATTACATTTCAAGCCTGTACTTGCCAAGCAACTAGACCTTGTTGATCGAAAGTGTTATCATTAATATATAGTGGATATTAATGCAAGTCCGTCATAATTTATTCGTAGACTCGTCATACTTAATATCCTTTCAATCAAGGCAAACAAAACTACCAAACATTAGTACTTATATGCTTTTTCTTTTTGAGTAATGTTTTAATCTACCCAAAAAGTCATTCTTAAAGAATGAATTCAACTAAAAGTTACGAAGATTTTAAATTGTATATTATTTTAAAATGTATAATTTTATTCATGTAATATTGAATCATTAGAGGTAGTTTTCAATTTCACTTTGTTTCATAGTTGAAACTGATTCAGTTGAAAGGAACAATGTCATTGGAATACAAAATAAAGCACATGTATGCATTTATATTACCACTTTTGTTGTTCGTAGTACGAGATGCGTGGATGCGTATATTTTTAAAAATAATATGTGACTATGAGTAGTTAGTGTATTGAACAAATTGTCTTTTAGATGAGAACTTAAATCATTGTGAAAAAAGAGAACATATTTGATTAGATAATCTATGTATATATTACCAAAATTATTTTAGTTAAAACTAACAACTATCAATTGTATATGTTGTTTAACCAATAGTAGAATGTTGTAATAGTTTTAGGATTTGTTTGATCATTCAGTAGGAATTGTGAATAAAAATAGCGGGTTACAAAGTAACATATATTTTATTTTTAACTTCATTAAATTACAAACTCTATTACATTCTACAATTTTAATAGGAAAAAGACTTATATTAAGTTAAATATCAAAAATAGTACCACTAACCGCGTTGAAAATTTGTCCAGTATAAATGCTTCAGTGGCATCTAGTGGCAAGTTTAAACAAATCAGATAATTAAAAAAAAAAAAAAATTACGTAAAAAACAATATGTCATTAATTAATATTTACTTAAAATAATACAATTTATTGTTTAAATGATCCTTTATATCAAGAAAATGGAAAGTAGACACTGAAATGCTGATGATGAATTATAAAAGTTCGGGGCAAGTATGACGTAATATTCATGTAGTAATTTGTCGTTCCGGGGGCAATAATTTCAGAGATTAGTATTTTCAAGTTTATATACCCTCCATTTTTATACAGACGTAGATAAGAAATTCTTTTTTAATGCAAGTATACATAAGACATTCATTATTATGTACCTATTACACTTGCCTATGGCAGAGTTAACAAAATGGCTATATCATATATCCATGTTAGCCGGTTTAGTGAAACATAAAATTATCTTATTAATATCCTCAAAAATTCACGAAAATATAAATTATTTTATTAAAGAATTAAATAGAAACTTAATATATTTAACAAATTAATTGGAAAAAATAATCTTATAAAATGTAAGGATTGAAATCTTGAAAAAGATTTAATTGCTACAACTTAATTTTTTTTTACTTGGATCGATATGTTTGAACGTTAAGATTTGGAGTTGTGCGGCGGTTTTATGGCACGCATTTGGATGTAGCCAGTTCATATAAAGTAACATAATTTTATTAAAACGAACAACGTTAATTTTTACTATCAACTTTAGTCATGCTATCTGGTCTATGTCTTAGATATATCCCCAAATTGTCAGTAGTTTGTAAAATTAGAAATGTATTATTAATAAATGGTTCTACAAGAGTTGTTGATACCTCACCGATAGTGGATAGTTAATAATTTACAAAATATAATACGAAAATGATAATTGTTTTATTGTTCAACTTGTAATTTAGCGTTTAAATCAGGTATTTTAAGTTTCAAATTGTGCTCTTTATTGCAGTACATATGTAATTTTAAAGTAAGAAGTAGAATATATAGGAACATACAACTAAAATATAACTAAAACTAAACATATATATAACTAAAACTAAAAATCTTAAGTTTTGTTTTGTTTACACATGTAATTTATGGGAGTTCCAGTTTGGTTAGAAAAAAATATTATTTTTATTTAATTTTTTTAGAAAAAGTTACATGCTTATATTATGGTGATGCATTCGAGTGCCGACCTCGGTATTCTACTATTGCTCAATATTGAGAAACACATTACCATTTCCAAAAAATGTTACCATTTCAGAAAGTCTTTACAAAATTTATTACAATTCGTGTAATTTAGTTTGGACGTGTACATTTTGGAATCGACATTTTTGATATATCGAATGATTATAGTTGCTGTTATTGTTGTTGATGTTTATTACCGCTTCATCGGAATCAGGGCTAGCTAAATATTTTGTCTCCAGTTTAAAAGAGTTATGCCTAATTTGAGGGTGCCTTAATATTTTTCTATGTTTGTTTTTGTGAAGAATCTTCACATATTGCGGTTAAAGGAAATTATTCTAAGCTTTAAAAGAATTAACTTTATAAAAATTTGTTGGTTTTGATAATGGTTCGGTCGGAAATTCGTACTATAATGAAGTATGAGTTCTTACGTGGAACTACGACATCGCAGACCGCGCGAAACATAAACGGTGTATTTGGTTCTAGTGTAACTACGCAGCAAACAGTATCAAAATGGGTTGTCAAATTTCGAAGTGGTAACTTTAACCTCAGAAATGATCCACGCGGTCGCCCAGATTCAAAGGTCAATAATCACGTACTAAACGTCACTTGACTAAGGTTCATCTCAAAGTGCTTATGAATTTTCATTAAAGTTCGACATAAGCAAATAGACAATATTAACCCATTTAGCTCAAATCGGCAAGTGTAAAAGTTAGATAGTTGGGTTCCTCTCAAACTGAATGAAAACCAAAAATAAAAGTGTTTGGAAGATTGCTGTCTCGCCACAAAACTGATCCATTTTTGAATTTATGAACCACTTGTGATGAAAATGGATTAAATACGACAATCGCAGGCGTTCAGCGCAGTGGTTAGACGAGCGAATCTCGAAAGCGTTATATTCATCAGAAGTCAATGGTCAGTATTTGGTGGACTAGTGCAGGTGCGATTCATTACGAGTTCAACAAACCAGGCCCATCGATCACAGCACAAAATATACTAAAACGCGTTTATTGGACAATAAAACGACTTCTTTCCTACCGCATGATAAGGCCAGACCACATACTGCGCGCATAACCGTGGTGAAACTACAGGAATGGGAGTTGGAACTTTTTGATCATCCTCCATACTTACCAGATCAAGCTCCCACAGACCACCACTCCTTTCGTTTAATTTGGACAGCTTCTTGATAATGCAGTAAGGTTGACCTTCCAGGAATTCGTGGACTCATCCACCATGTTTTTATACCATCGGAATGAACAACCTGTCGCTTAAATAACAACAATTTGGGCGCATAGTTTGATGAGTAAAATAAATTTCCATTGTTTATAAATTATCAGCAATCGGCCAATTTTTCTACAAAGTTCATACTATACTTGACCTGATATTAGTAACGCCTTTACATTAAAAACAGCTTTCCCTATAAAAAAGTACATATAATAATAATAGACATTTATTCACTTCCCTATATTACAATATATAACAAATACAGTACATGTTTGAACAACAGTTGTAAATTTGAATAGGTCTCAGCAAATGATGCTGGTTTTCAGACCCACCTAATGATATTATCATGATTACAAATTCCTTATTCATGATCATTGATAAAAAGGCTGCAACTTATATCGAACGCTTATAATGTTGCATTAAATAATAAACAATGTTTTTATAATCGCCAATAATTTCCTTTCTTTATTTTCTAGTTTTGTTGAGGACAAAATTAACGCGTAAGTATTTATAAATTCTGTGCTTTGTGGATCTTAGAACAAAAATGTGTCACTAAGTACTTAGTATTTTTTGAGTACACAATTATCTTCTTAGTAATTAAATCTGAGTCGTAAATGTACTAGAAATTTATATCGATCCAAATAAATCACTTAATGATTTATTTTGTGCTCCTTACTTTCTCTTTCTCGCACATAATTATGACATGTTATTAATTATTATCTTTGTTACATGGGGGTTAATGTGGCGTTATATAATTACAAATACAATCAATTTGATAACTAATAATAATCTATTCCATAACTAAAAAGCTAACCCAAATAGGCGACCATACTGAAAACGGTTAACATTGAACTTTCAAAAGGACAAGACGCTATATACGTAATTCTATAACTTGATGTAATAATAGAAGACATAAAATAACTGCAGGAAAACTTCTCTTTTAAAATTTCATAGCCATTAAGAAGTTTTTCGTGACCTTTTCATTATTATAAATATACACAACTCAAAAATATACCTAAGCAGAAACAAAAATATTTATTTATTTTCACCAGTTATATCATTAAAGCAATTCCAATGCGATACCATACTTAAAAATTTATACACAAAAGAAGAAATAGCACTTACATTTAAAGTTTACAATATTATAAAGAAATTAATAATGTAATACAATATTTTCTAAAATTCTGTGAGCAGCAACTATAAATTTAGGAATGCTGCAAGTGGAAAATATCTATTTCCTTAGCTATAGCGTTTAATAGAGGAATAGCGTGTGATAGCTCGTAACGCACTATATTTTTTAGTTAGTAAAATACAAGAATAAATGCTGATAAATAAAAAACCAATGTAAAAAATAGTTTTTGTTTGCAGTCGACTTCTCGTTTGGAAAAATTACATTTTGGCTCTTTGCAATATGGCCTAATTGAGACATCAATATGCATAAAAAAATTCAATGTTATGATGATAAGAACGCTTTCTTCAACTAAGCAGTTGATCAATTTTTTTGTACTTGGATTTATTATATTAGGTTTTTTTTACAGTATAGAGAATATGCGACAGACAATTTGCAGAAGATAGTATGTAGATGCACTTAAGTGTATAATTTAATTAGATTCAAAGCAATATTTAATTTGTAAAGGGCTCGTTACTAATGTTTTTACATACGGCGCGAATTCGGATGGATAGTTTTAAAGTTTAATGACTGCTTATGAACTACTTATGAAACCATATGTGGTGGGTGCATGTTTGTTTAGTGGGAAAACAAGTCCCCCGACGCGTGGTCTATGGGACTCAGACCTAGCTAGCTACTGATATTGTGATTTGGTTAGACGTGTGGCAGACACTGTTCAGGCAACGCGCCGTCGTTGACTCGCACACTTGCCGCGATCGCGTTTCGATAATATTGTGCTGCGTATTGAAAACATAATTCAAGAAAAATTATACAACAGTAATAAAATGATTTTGGTAAGTTTCTATGTTAATATATAATCATTTTCAATGAGGTAGCAACAAAAATTTGTTAATTTTATTTGATATATCTTTTAATTAATCACAGTTTTTTTTATTAAATTTAGTGTTATTAAAATTATATGTACAGAATTCAGGCCTAAGCTTATTATAAATTCAGACCAGAACATTAATCTGTGGATTACCCTAATCTATCTTCTTACAGATCGAGGTCTATCACTGAAGAAATATTGTGAATATTTAAAACATTTTTTGCCTATCGTGCTTATAAATTTCAGGGTTAAAAAATACCATATAGACGTTTATGCCGATTCTTAATAATGAAACAGGTTAAATATGTCAGACAACTAAGAATTAAGCTGGGTTCTTGTTTTTAAAAAATGATCCCTAGGCTTCACTCATGGCAATATACTATCAGTAGGTATTTTTTTTAATACGTACGACATTTCAAAATGTTGCATAACGTAAGCAAAGCTGTTACACTGTAATACATTGATGTAGTTATATTAGATAAAGCATAAGATTTTGTTTGAACTATAATTCAATTACTAATTATCCGCAATTGTGACCGATCGGCATAAAACCTTTGTGGTGAATCTAACTGCGCACCATGTAATCGATACACAAGATTATAATTAAAAACCATTCTAATGTTATATAATTTATAATTGTTTCAGCGAAGCAATATTCATTTTAATCTTTCACGTACAATATATAATGTGCAGTCAATGCACGATTTTGCGTGTACGCACACAATTTGTTAGCAAGCTTTCTGATTCGTGTCATATCATTATGTAACATAGATTGTAGTATTTCATAAATAATGTTATAAGTTGAATTCGTGATGTAGAAAAATAACAACGAATATTCAGAATCATTTAAAAACTTCGCGTTTTCGAAATGATTAGGCGAATAGTGTTAAATAATATAATCACTTTAACTTTAATAAAATAGGCCTCAATGATAAGTTGTTTGACAACAATAAAAACAAAACTATCGGTTGATCATAGAAAACATGAAATCAAATGGTTAACCATATTTCACTTGAAGCTTAAAAGGCCCTAATCGTGATATGGGGAAATATATATGGATCTTTTATAGACACTAGTATTAGTGCATTCGTCGGACTAAGAGTACTTACTTGATTTACTTCGAATCTACAAGATAACTATAACAGCTCTGTGTATTGGATATTTAAAGGGTATATATTCTTATATCATCCTATCATTTTAATTCACTTAGTTGAATAAATAAAAAATAAAATAGTTGAAAGAAATGCTTATATTAGATACATATAGACACTTATAACGT
>DWQX01005878.1:0-12230 GCA_018245475.1 Pharmacophagus antenor
TCGATGATCGGTATACTCTCGTGGTCTCTGAGTTGTTTATTAGAGAGTTGTGTGTGGGTGTGTGTGTGTGTGGGTGTTTGTGTGTGTGTGTGTGTTAGTGTGTGTGTGTGTGTTATTACAACTTCTTCGCATACTCTAAAGTACGAAGAAACTAATATCGAGTGTTGGAAATTAACACCGTGTTTTAAAAGTTAAATCTAGCTAAAAGCACGATCTAGGATCTAGACTTTCAAAATTAAATACTTTATAACTTCGTACGTAGATCTATTTATTTCCTAAGGTAATAAACTATCACTTTGTACATATTACACCTACCGATAATAGTGGTTTAGATCTTGGTATTGAATTCTAAAGTCACGGCTTCGAATTTTCGGTTTATAGTACTAACTAACTTCAAGGAAAACATTAAACAAAAAACCTAATGAGGTTTATTCATACAATTTTAGTCGGTTTGTATTTTTTTAATATTTAGGAAAACTTATTATTTAAAATATAAAAAAAAGAAACACAATTTCGATGTAACACGTAAATTAATGAAAAGAAGATTAATTAATAACGTTATTTCATCGGCACGATTAGCATTGATTAGAGTTTCGCATTTATATATCATATTGATGAAATTATTTTTATAGGACTTAAAAGCATAGTTAATTGTATGTGGATGATAAAAGGCGAGGCGCGACTGGTGGCGGCATCGCCCATGCAACGATCACGTGCTCACCGCGTGGTCTATGTCGCTTGACGGATTTCAATAGTTGCCAGCATAAAAAAAAAACGAACCTAGTATTAGGCACAATTACACACCAGCATTACACGTCCAGCTGTAGACGTCGAGAATCTATTTATTAGACTCTTAATACATTAGTATCATTATTATTCAAGTATACGAAATAATCTCATGGAAATCTTAATTGTTTGCACGGCTATTGTTCAACCGCAGTTTTGCCACGCTTATAGTTCGTATTCTTTTTTTATGTATAGAGGCTTTCTGTCCGACTGCATTATTAACGACAGGCATGCAAGTGTTGTTTAGAAACCTAAATAATCTATAATCCACTATTCAAAACGGATTTACTAATAACAAATTTAGTAATAGTGATTAAAAAAGTATATATTATACAGGGTTTTACAATACGAGCATGAATTTAACAACAGCCATAGAAACTATCATTCGAATGACTTTATATTACATTATCTAAAATGTATTAAAAAAAAGTGGTAGTAAAAGCGAGGTACATGAAACTTGCCATAAATTTTTGCAGTTTTAAAAACGTGCGATAAATAGAAGAAAAAATTTCTCCTTCATTTTATTTGTCAGTTTTAATTTCATCTTAACGTATATTATTATTACGACAATGAATTCCTTGTGACGATACTAAAAAATATTATAAGCTCTATAAACTATTGTATTGTGTATAGATATAGTGATATTCAATGCCATTACTCTAAAAAGAATACAGGTTTTATAATTAAGAGAATTTTACTTCTTTATGTAGCACATTGCGTTAACTCCTTTTTCCTTATAGAGGCAATTAACCGTCGTTGCGCAATCATTCCAAACAAAAAATTAAAATCAATCGCTTCTGAAAACTATGAACTCAAATATTTAATGATTAAATAATAGCTAAATACTATAAAACAAGAACCCTACCAAGATGCTTGGTTCACATTATAAGCTTATCAATATTATAAGCTGAACAGGTCATATCTTTAACTCAGCTGTCCCCCTTTTACATAATTTTTGAATAAATTAATTATTGAATAAATTATGGTAAACGCTTTGTATCGATATTGAACTTGCTCCGAAACGTCAAGTTAGTTATTAAACAATGCTGGTAAAATATCAACTACTTTAATAGCATTTTTACACAATGCATCATACGTGGAGCTAGCTTTCCCACCGTGGCTGAAGGTATTTATAAACTTAAGCGCAGTGAATGTTGACACATGAATCGCAAACCGGTTATAAGCAGTTCGGAGAGTGAAATAAATCACACTATGCGCATATTACGTTCATGAAAGTTTAATAGAAATGTTGCATTTCCTCTGTGTATCGATGTTTGTGAAAGCAATAGTTTGTTACACGAACGTTACATGTCACGACACAATCAATTAATTCACGACGTATGCAATTAATATTATATTGTTTAAATGAAACGCTAACCTCGCAAAGACAATTTTACGTGCTCAATATTATATCTTGTGACGACAATTTTTGTGAATCAAGCGAAATTATAGTGATCGCAACGTTTTGTTAAATAGGAATTCAATTATTCACAACTTCCGGGTAAAATATTCCTCTCAGCAAAAAATCTCAATACCGTAATACTGTGTAAAAATTTGTGCTGTTATACAAAGAAAAGTAATAAAGAAGAGGACAGTCGTCGAAATGAGTAACTCCTCTTCATGGTTGATTAAGTTTTGTACTAGTCTGCAATTTTGGCGAAGTAAATAGTATGTAATAAAATGTTTTTAAAAATCCGTAAGAATGTGAAAATGATCAAGCAATATATTTATCCTGAAAGATTAAAGAGAAATAAAAATCTCCAATTTATAAACGTTTTAATAGGGACTCGCGATGTCCAGCTACAACAAACAATAATTAATCAAAAATGTATTTCTTTTATATTTTTAACGGCTTCTTTTACTTACATAGCAAATATTTAGAGTATCATGTTACTTTTGTCTAAAATACCACAGATTAAAAAAACGAAAAATATGTGTCAGAAAAATTAAGATAATTTCGATTTATTTTTGTGCATTAACTATAATTATTATGTTCAACACATCAAATTGTGTAATAAAATGTTGAATTTACTTTCCAAGATGACAGTGCGTGATCTACGTATAATGAAATTCCCGGCAGACTATGTACCGCCGCCAACTAACTTCAACTCCCCGACGCAAAAAGAGAGTTGTTACAAGTTTAACAGTAGGTTTGCGGGACGTGTAATTTTGTTGAAACGTTTGGTAAAAATTTCTGTATGTGCGTATACAAATGTTTTTCTTCGTTTATGGTAACGCTCTTGCATTTTTATTTTTAATGGAAACATAGAGGTTCATTAATTCATCAAAGTGTAATAAATATGCGCGTATCACTTTCGGTGACTTAATTCGTCTGTATCGTCTTATCCGAGACATAAATTTTTTTAGAAGCCTTTATCGCAAAAGTTTATTTTTTATATTGGAAATGAATAATTTGATTAATTCATATAAATCGGTACAATCTTTAGAAAGTAACCAGCTATTTTTTTTTCTTTACTTTTAAAAGATTTTCATATCTGTTTAAATTTTTATTTAGAAATGGCCATAACACATATTTTGCCATTGTTGCCATTTGTTGCGGAAACAATAATTTGATTTAGAACTTATTAATATTAAGATTCATTATTTAATACATTTTATGTCAACTAAACATAAAGTATTTGCACAAACATTCAGTTAAATAAAACAATTTAACTTTTCATGAATGTTATACGTGTGGTGAGTCTGCATTACTTTGTAATAATTTCTTCTAATTTATTATTCACCGCACATATTTGTTATGTAACAAAAGTATAGCATATTTCCTATCAAGGCAACTTACGATAATAATGATCGTAAATATATAACAACGTCTCTACTATATTTCACCTACAACTCAAGTAATGTAACCGTTAAAATAAAATCATTTATTAGATATATTTATTAGTATTGTGTTGCAGCCCTCTTTAGAACAAACTCCTGAATAAAATATTTGAAATTAAAACCTCTTACATGCCTGATGATCCCGCCCGACGTCTTTTAGTCGTGTAATTATCCTGATTTTTCTTAAAAAAATATATTAAGTTCTCATAGAAGAATTACACAGTTATGAAAATGCATAAAATTGTCTTATAAATATTAAACTAAATTTAAGTTTAGAACTTTGAATAAAACTCACGAAAATTGGATTACAGATTCTTTCTTAATATCTCACATTAAAAATTTGTTTGCAGATGAGATCTCGTGTTACATTTTTTAATAATAATTAAACTTTATCTACTTTTATTTATTAAACATATATTAACTGTAAAAATCTGGACACGGTCATGACTTTCCCAAGCCATCGATTAATTTTCACTAGTACAGTACTGATAAGATAACAGCAATCTGTCCTTGTTTTTATGGTTTGGACTCCCCATTGCTTAACTACTTGATTATATTTATACCATAAAATTTGATTAGTAAATAAAATAAAAATAAAATGTTAACATGAATATGAAATACAATTTTTTTTGGGTTATTTACCAGCTCCACTAAGAAATTTGATGATATGATTGGACGATAGTAATTTGGAATAACGGTTCAATATGCAGTTACGCTCTGAATCAATTTAGTACCGTTTGTGAACTGCATTTAATACTATTAATGATTAGAGTTTTCATTAAAACATGATCCCATTCAAATTTATTATAAATTTGATATTATAGTCTAAAAATTAGCATTACGGCCGCATTTCATGACGTGACGGCATAACATTAGAGTTGGCGCCATTAAGTCCAGCCGCCCCTAGTCGATTTGTACTTACACGAAATCCTTTATTCATGTTACGTTGTTTACGTAATGAAAAATATATGTTAGTTATATTGAATCGTACGCGAATGTAATTTATTGCTCATTTTAATTATTTTTATTTCAACACAATAATAAGATAGTCAGTCACAACTTAAAGATTCAAAATGAAATTAAATTATTTTATTATGATTATCGAATACCAAGGTAAAAAGTTTATCAAACACATGGTATGTAGGTACGTTCTTACGTACTTTCTCCGTGATCCTTATTATATTCTATTGTTTCCTTATACAACGTTACTTCAGTTAAGCTATTAAGCAGATAAAAGAACTTGTTAGCCATGAATGATTTTAAAACAAATAATAGTGAGTTTCCTTAACGCTACAATAACTCAACGGATGGGAGATAATAAACGTTGTAACTTTACTCATTGCTTTAAATTGAATTAAATTATAAAAAATACATTCGATAGATCTAAAAAAATGTTTTATATTGAATCTTGTAAATACAAGTGTGAAATAAACTTAATACAAATGAGTTAAATTCGTTGTTAAGGACGAAGTTAAATAATATTGAATCCAACTGTACTCTTACGCCGTAAAAATCGCAAAGAAAAAAAAAGTATATAATAATTTGCAGCCGACTACATTTTCCTGTGGTCAACAGTACAAAGCTAAGAGATAACACAGCCTTCAACATACAATAATTTTTGTTATTAAATTGCAAATTCAGAGATAGTCTCATTAACTAATGCATGCAACATAAAGGTCAGGTACGAAGGAACCCTGCCTGGACCTAAACCGCATAAACTCAAACATTGGCCCCGAGCTTTGCTCATGATGACTTCAAACGCTCATTCTAAATCGGAATTACACTACATCTCGCTATATTGTTACATGTGTTGAAAATATACGAATGCGTGAAATGTAAACCTTGATCCTTGAATGTTACTGATAAGGTAGATGCTCCAACAATGTAATTTTTTTTTAAATATAACACTAATTAAATAAGTAATTAATTGATAAAAAAAATCATAACTAAAATAAAAATACTTAAATTTTAGCTATCAATATAATAAATCTATGTCCAAATTATATAACAATTGAGACAATTGGCCATGAATAACAATAAAAACTATTTTTATTTATATACAAGACCAGCCGATACGTGACCGCTTCGCTATCCATTAACTAAACTTTATAATTAAATCATGAGAAAGGAATAACAAAAAAATCAATGGTTTGTTTTTACTGGTAGGAAAACATGTGCCTATTACATATATAAAAATAAATTTAAAAATAAATAGAAAAAAGATCTCTGTATCTCCAAAGATATGGTCTGTAATTTTAACGCGGTTAGAGGACGACAAATTTTTTTATTATGATTACTGCGATAACGTAAGAAATATCCGGTTGGAACGGTCGGCAAATAATGAAATAAAGCATAACAAATTAAACGTATAACATAGTAACTTATAATCTATGACGAATTTGTAACGTAAATATCAAGTCCTAAAATCGTTATAACATCATTTTACTCGATAGCATTTTGCTGCCCAAGTATAGTCTGGTAGTTTTCCTTTCGTCCTGACTACTTATGTTTTATCGGTCTCTTGATGACAATTGGCATTAATTGAAAGTAATAATTAAAACTTTTGTTACGTTGAAGTTTCGTTCCGTTCCGCTTTGGATTATTTTATGAAACTAAGTAATTATGTGTGCGATAGTAAATTTTAGCTGTGATATTGGAATTTATTTGTAAAATATCCAATACGTTAATTGCATTATTTGTACCACAAAATAAACTTTGTGAGAGCAGTTAGGTCTGCATCCACGATAAGACATTTCCGATTAATACTACATACATTCAATTGTTAATTGCTGTTATTAAATGATAAAGTTAAAGGCATTATTCTACTAAAACTTTACGAATTTTATTTTTTTGGACTTAGATTGGTCAAATTTAAATTATATTTGATCGTATTTAAGTCGCTCTATTAGTCATATTAACATTCTATTCAAGAATCTATGACGATCATTTAAACACTTATGCCATGAAAGTACAAAATCATGTAATTTGCCGTGCTCGTGTTCCTAGCATTGAGAATCATTATAATGTTTCGTTAGAGCAGTGATTTCTTTGTTTAGAGGACACAGTATTGTTTGCCACTATTGATTAAGGCTAAAAATTGTATTTTTATTCAATTTCAAAATTTCTAAAACAGGGATATACGATAATATCCTTTGAATTGAATTATTAATATTTTACAAGCAGCCGCGGTGTGCTATCTCATTACTATTTTAAAAGCGTAGTAACAATGGGTCCGAAAGCCACCTAAATAATCCATTCACTTCATTCTTTAACCACCCACCTTGTCATTTAGAGTTTAAAATAGTATAGAATGCTACATCATGGACACGGTATTAATTCCATACGAAAAGTTACTGCAACGAATGATAACCTTTAATAAAAGTAAATATTAATTAAATAAAATAATTCTAAGTCTTTAATAAGTTTAGTTATCAATTTAAAGCTATATATATTTTACAATGAAATAGTACACGTTATTAATATTACTTAAACATCATTTAACTCTATAAAGATTAAAATCTGTTATTGTAAAATGTGTTATTGTATTTACGTTTCAACGAAAATTTTATACAATTAAATGTTAATATTTTATAAACAAAATGGTTTGAAAGCTTTTATTTTTGTTAGATGTTAAAACTTTCCTGTGATGGTGACACCTATGGGGAAAGGCATTAAAATAAGAATGATGTAACTGCTATAACATAAATATTTTATTAAATACATTATTTGTGTGTCAGTTGTTTACATTTAATATAAAAGGAAAGTACCGCTGTTCTACAAGTAAATCGATTGCGAACAAATAATGGGAGAAACTCCTTCGCTGACGACTAAGGTCATTGTAAAAGTTAATAATTATGAAAATGATAAATTGTTTGTCAAAAATAAGCTAGCAATTGGAAAGGCCGTAAATGTTTAAGAATCTTCTCGCTATCTAATAGAACGAATCCACATATATTAAAACTTATACGGCAAATCACAGAAGAAATGAAAATTAATTCAAACTAAGGTCAAAGAAAGAAAAATTATTTTTTGAGATTACAGAGTAATTATTTAATAACAAATTATAGCAGTTATTGCGAGAATGACAGCTGAATATTAATTTTCAATATACTAGAAATTAAAAAAATGAGTAAATGACAACAAATTTGAATCTACATTTTTCTGCTGAGGAGATTCAAAAGATTTACAATTTGTCATATCAAACAGACTTTATAATAGTGTCAAGAAAAGGAATCAAAAAAGAACTAACAGGGATTTAACATCAACGTAAAAAAAATAGTAAATTTTTGTAATATTTTTCCAATGTCTAAGATATCGATTGATTTGTGTGTAGTTGCTTTTTCTCATATTATAAAGGGACTCAATTAATTAAAATAACCTACCTATTTATTTTTAATAATCTATTGAATTGTAGTAACTTTACGGAGATAAAAATCATTTAGGCTATACACAGACAACACACAATATTAGATAATATTAGATATATGTAATATTAGTTGTCTGTTGGAGTCTTTTCTTTTAGAACTGTTATATGTAATATTTTAGTTTTTTTTAGATAATATAACGATATTGGGAAATGGGTTTCCTATAATGCAATCAAGAACGTAATGAAAGAGTACGCTTATGTTTTTGTTTAATTCATAAGCAAATAGACTTTTGTCAAATCGTTATTACTCAGCGTACGTGAAAAGAGATCCTTATTTCCGAGTTCAAATACATCAAATTATTATTAATGTTTTATTAGTAAGCATGTCTCATTGAAAACAAATTGAGCCCATCTATTTCGATACAGCTGAAAAGTAGCATCGCGTGTCTTTATAAATAGAATCACAATGTTTATAATTAATGTTTAATATTAAAATATTTTGGACTTATGATTCATTCACACGCTTTAAGGAATTTGAATAGGGCCTTAGGGAACAGGGGAACTTGAAAAACTTGTAAAACTTCTTTTTCACATCTGCACGTTTGAATAGATGTCTATTCAGCTTTCGAGACGCGGGTGTGGATAACAGGCTGGAGCGGGAACCGATTGTATGAGAATTCTTTTTGAATTTACGTACGTATATATAGTCAATTTGTGGGGGGCGCCACGAGAGTTGCGTTTGTGTGCGTGTGGGTTAGTCGCGAAGCGGCAGCGGGCTGAGCGGGGGGAGGTGCGGGCGAGACGAACGAGCAGCTCAGTGGAAATTTCCATTGCTCAAGCGCGCGTCGGCTACAATTTTAATGTTCAGACAGAGACCGGAGCGAGCGAAGTTACCCGCGGCCGCCACCGCGCCTGTTCTGTACTCTTCATACCAATTTGAAGGCCGTGTGCACTGACGTCGGCGCGAGCGCAATTTCGGTTTCACGCTTCAGTTGTAAACTGTTTTTCGCCTCAATTAAAATTAAAACTTGACTCGTGTTGTTTTCATTTCAACTTTTTTCAGTGTTAAATAAAGTTGTTGTTTTCCAAGATGTCTAAATAATTTAATTAAATAATATTGTCTAAAAGCAGGAAAAAAACTAATGTTTAAAATTACGTTGCTGCGTTGGACCTTGCTAATAGATATTATACATGGATAATTAATATCATCATAATAAATCAAAAAGGCACCGGTATTAATGTTTTCACAAATAACCTTTCACGTGTCTTCCTTAAAACGAGAAGTAGGTTCAGATTGATTAATTTCATTTCTATTGCAAATTTTCGCATGTTTCTTTATTGTGAGTAATTTTACTGTTGCTATGCACGGTTGACTTACAAATCATAATTGGAAAGAGAAAAGTACAATTTTTATACCAACAAATTATTAACAAATTCTTGTTCCACTTTTTTAAGGTATATATAAAATATAAAAAAAAATATTTATGACATATAAAACGAAACATTTGTTATTAATATTTCAATGCATATATTTCCATTTCGGACTGCTATCCTGAAGGAACTTTGACAAAATCGTAATGATTATTACTTTAACGCCGTCAAAACGTTGTACTGTACTCGTCAAAATAGAAACACTAAGATTTCAGTCAGCAATGTCAGTGTGTCAGTAATTTTCTCACGTTGCGCTTTTCCATTCAGGGTTAAACGAATCAAATTACGGACTTCTCATAACATTATAATAATAAAAGCATTGTCAGTGTTATATTATTCATTGCCTTACGAGGAAGCTATCGTCTCGGCTTGACAGTGTTACGTTATATTTTTAAAATTGACACTTACCGAACAATGCTTTTGTGCTCATACAAAAACTTTATGTACGACAATGCGAATCCAATTACCACTGCCGGGACAGAATATAATCGGTTAGAATGCTTTATGCTCTTTATTGCCACTTTAGCAGGAATGTAAGATTTAAATACTTCATTAACAGATGTTTCCCAAAGTATAAGTTCTTATGGCATAATTATGATAACAAAAAGTTGACTCATTTTATGATCTACTACTTATGTATAGAGCATCCCTATAAGGCAAACACAAACACTTAAACATATATATAATAAAAGTTATATAATTTAATATGATGCGACTATCGCGATCTTTTCTTATCATTGTCATTCTCTCTCCTTACAAGACAATGTTTTTTTTATTGCAAAACCTTTTGGGCTCTCTTATAGAGATATTATTACTGGGTATGTAAAATCTTTTCTAACGATTTTAATTATTTTGTATTTATAAAGTTTTATTTTAAAACATTGCAAATAGGATTATGAATAACATTCAGTTATGAAGAGTTGATTACTTGAAAACTACAGGATTTCTAAAAAGTTTTATGCTTTAAGCCCACGGCGTTTTATTTCCTGTACTCAGTGACAAAATGTGGAAACATTTCAAGGATAAATTGAACTATATGGTTAAATATAGTTTATAAAAGCATGACCATCCTTATAATGTGAAATTTAAATAGTACAAGTAACAATCTTCATTTAGCATTCAACTAGTGGGATATTCTTGGACTGTAAGTTAAATTATAAGCAGCAATTTTTGTGTTATACCAATTACACTTCGTTGTGTAAAATAACTCAACAATGAAGAGGCCGGAATTCTGTTTCAAAAGTTTTTTTCAGGAAGTTTTATTATACAAATTATTTAAATAAGCTTCTATATATTTAATAATGCATTTAAATTAACTAACGTTTAGACATTCCATTAAAAAAAATGTTTATACATTTCTGAAAAAAAAAAGTTCCGAGAAAGTTACCTTTATCTTCAAGTACAACTTTTGAAAATACAATCAAAATTGAATGCTTTCATTTTTATTAAAATACTTTTAAGAAATTATTTGCTCCACTATTGTATTGAAATTAATTATATATACTTATATATGAATATAATTTTTAATTACTGTTATATCATATCTCTATTATATCATATCAGATTTAAATTAAAATTATTGACATATACCGTAAAGAAAGCGAAAAATTATCTAGATATCAACCAAATCATTGTTGATTAATAACCAAGACAACCTTAAACTTAATTAGTTGATAATTATCAATTGTATATAATATAAGCGCAATTATATACAATTGGGATAAGACTTGCAAATCTAACTGCGCAGATCGTTCTTTAATAGAAGTTTCAGTATTGTTTGCGACATTATTAAAGTCATTTAAAAAACTGCACTCCATTTTTCCTATGTAAAAAGCGTTTAGTCGTATTTGTAAACATAATATTTTTTTTCATTCAATAAGTATTAATACAGTCAGAGGCCCTATATCTTGTTGGTTGTGCAGAATACTTCATATAGATTACTTTTAACACTATTTGTGGTTTGGTTTTATTATCATTACTCTAAAAACATACACAAATACCACAGTTTGAAATATAATTTGCTGCGCCTACAGACGGGTAAATTGAACGCACAATAAATCGAACATTAATTATATTTTACATCTAATTTTGTATGTTGTATTTTGACACTTTAGATATTTTTAGCGGTTTAAAGTTAGTAAATAATTTATGTTTTAATCAACTTTTTACTTTTTGTTTATCTTCTAATTTTGTCATTGTTATTATTTACTTTACATTTTCAGTTTCATTTATGTACTCTTTTTGCCCTTTTTCTAACTTACATCACAGTTTTTAAAGCAATTATAATCAGTATAAATAAACTATTATTAAATTATAAAATTGATGAATAAAAATTTTTGTTTACACTATATATTAAAATTTGGACAACGGATTTTGAAATATACATCTCAATATTGTAGTGGTTAAGGATATAGATTGCGGAATTATAGTTGCATGCGTTATATACAGGGTTACTGGTAACTCGACATCTTCCTATCGGGACAGCTTAAATGCTGTAAATTCCCCCCCCCGTAAGGCCGAAAATTAATAGTTAACGGGATATTTGAATTTTAAAGGTTTTTGAAAAAATCTCCTCAATTCGACAATTCCAAGGCCAATAAAAAAATAACTACATTGTTAATCAGGTTTTCTGGTTTTTATTTATTTTTGGGACCCTTAAACACAGCTAATACAACCATAAAATAATTACACTAAATTTAAAATTATGAACAAATTATTAACACGTTCATGCCGGCGCCGATTTTCATTTGTTTTGCTGTGAGACGGCGCTTAAACTAATGCCGCGCTCTATCTGGCGGCGCGCGAT
>DWQX01005879.1:0-12230 GCA_018245475.1 Pharmacophagus antenor
ACTTAGGTACATCGAATTTCAATGGAACATTCAAAGAATTATAAACAATAATCTAACTGTAATAATATGATATAATTGAATGTAATTAAAGAAATATTAGTTTAACTAATTTAGTTAAGTTAATAAATAAGTTGTGCTTATGATTTCGTTACGTACCAGGGTGCCATAGGTTGGGAGACGTATGACAAGACGTGGCTGTTCATGTGTGAAGGCGCGTTGGTGAGCGAGAGGTACATGTTGACCACGGCCCACTGCTCCCGTCAGCCGAGGCCCCACGTGAGGGTGTCCGATGAAAAACCGAAAATCGTACGATTCGCCGAATCGGACATTTCCGACAAGGTCGATGAATCGTTTTCGTTTATTTCCTTCTCTTCCTTTTCCTCCATTAATGGATACAATGTATAGCTAAATAAGATAAATTTAAACGTTAACTCAATACTATTATTATATTATTTATTAGAATATAAATGGGCGAGGTATTTTTATCAGCAATGTGTTAACACTTTATCCATCTCACGTGATGTCAGCGACGATGAAGCCGTGCAATGGTGAAGCGTTAGCAATATCATACACAACTTAAACGGAATTTACAGCAGTCGCTCGTACAAAACCCCAGAACAGTCTGACTCGTACGTGTGACTGCCGTAAATGGCGACGCTATTGTAGCGGCAGATTTCGTTCGAGGATGGTAGCTACCTAGGCGAGTCCGAAATATCGCATAGACGCCGTGGAGGCAGCCAAAAATGTCTAACACAATGAATCCTACATTTAACTTTACAGACGTTGTGCAATCCATTTGCAATCTATCGTCAAATTAAATATTAATTTTCAGGAAGAAATCGGTAAATCACCAATGGATGTTTACATAAAAAGATTTATTGTACATCCTCGTTATAGTAAATTCAGAAAATATTACGACGTCGCCATTGTGGAGTTGGAGAATGAGATCGTGTTTTCGGCTAAAGTCCATCCGTCGTGCATTTGGAGCGACCTCTACGACTTGAGCGGACCCGCCGAGCTGACCGGTTGGAACACAATAGAATCGAGTGAGATACGCTGCGTAAACTTACGCTACTGTCAATATTATTGAAAACATATTTATAATATTCTATATAATAATAATAATAATAAACAACTTTATTTAATGCAAAATACAGTTTATTAACTACTACAATTTGTTAGAGCCTCGTTTTAAGCATTCATAATGCTTGTGCCAGGAGACACCACTCTTCCACAACTAAATTCTATTAATACATTGGACTAAATAAGAATTAGTATTATATGTGTGTGTTTATTTGTGCGTGCATGCGAGTGTGTGTGTATGCAAGTGTGCGTATACTCGTCTGTGTCGTATATATTTGTTGTATACATTTATAAATATTATCACAAAAAGTCATTCAAACGTACTTCAATTCAAAGCAAAGTACTTTAGGAGTACTAAATAATTATAATTGCGAATGGCCCAAGACTCGAAGTGGACTTAGCCTGGACCGTAGCTCGCATATTTTTATTACAATTTTGTCAAGAATCTAAACATTCATTATGCTTTGTTTAGTACACATTGTATGTATGTGATAATATAGTTCATTTGTTTCTTCCAGATAGAACAGTAACAAAGAGAGAGTTCATTCACGACAGTTTGGACGTGTTCACCAGGCTGTCTCTGTTGAATAAGGTTACTGTGCAAGAACGTAACAAAAGTAAGCAATTATCTTATGAAATGCATCATGTCCTCGCGTCGCTGGGCGTGCTAATTATTTTTGAATGTCATATTAAATCCAAATTCAGCGCATGTGGAGTCTGTCGACTCGGAAAATAAAAAGTTCCATTGAAATTTGAGTCCTCTTTTCGCCCACTCAGGGTTGGAATTTCGAAAAATCCTTGCAATTAAATTTTGTTATATTTAATATTACGATTAGGGGGAATAAAGTTTTGTTGAAGTTTACACTCATTAGACTTTGTATTGCCCGGGAATCGAATGCGGGACCCCCGCGTTACAAGGCAAGCGAGTAAACCACTGTGCCACGGAGGCAGTCGAACCATCGTTTTGTATATACCAGAGAAGTTTAATAAGCTTTGATACGGTTTACTCATAGCTTTGAAAATTGTAAAGACCCTAGAATATGACAGACGCAATTTCAAAATTTGCCAGAGACCTTACACTCGCCGAATGGGTTTATTTATTTTTTGATTAGATGATTTTAATTTACTTATTAATAATAATAATATATATTTCTACGTATATACATATATATATTTTAAGTAATAAGTATTTGTTGTAGTAATAAGGGTAGATAGGATAGAATTGATATGTCATTAGGTAACAGAAATACAAAAAAAAAATACAAAAGGAAGTTAGAAAATAGGTCCATACAGCAGATTCAAGTTTCGCTTCTTTAAGTTGATGTTTGCTATCAATTGTTGAGAATCAAACTTGGTGATGGCATCTTGTGATAAATGTCAAAGTATTTCGAGCTCCCGTTATTTTTTTTTTAAAAGATGACAGCGCCAGTAACCCGGTGTTGCAACTTGCTGAGGTCAATCTAATGGAGAGCTTTGCATGCGAGAAGATGACCAAGTGCCGACGTGACAGGAGTTGGAGGGGCCTTCTGTTCCATCAGCTCTGCGCCGCCCGAGAACGTGTCACCAGTAACACTAGTGACTGTCAAGTAAGTTATTATTCTCCATTAAGCAAAATGAAATTATTTAAATACGTCGCTACCAGGAACGGTATGACTAAATAAAACGAAAAACCCGTTCTTTTATAGGCTATTGGCTTACACTTAATCACGATTTCACGTGATGTTAAGTGACAATGAAGCCGTAAATGAATCAGCGTGTTCGCTCAAAATACTTCCGTTCGCATATGTATGACCAACGAAATACTGAAGCAGTTATGGCGGCATTGTGTCATTGAGGAAGCTGGTTATCCAGGCGGGGAAGAGCACCACCACACAGACTCTACTCCTGTAGAAACGAACCCAGAACCTCTAGCGTTAGCTCTAAACCATTGCGTCACTAAGACAGTCAAAAATTATTATTGAAAAAAAACTACAGTTTTGACGAAAACTTATCTATAGTAGGTGTATATTTAAGAAATAAGACTTGACCTGTAGTCGCCCGCCACCACAATCGGTTCGATTTTTATGAAAGTAATAGATGAAAGACGTGTAATAAAGGCTTTTATTTAATTTCAGGTGGATATAGGTGGAGTGCTCCAGGCGCGTCTGGAGATACCCGAATATTCCGATTGGAGCATGCATTACATAATAGGCGTTAGGTCCTTCGAATTTGGGTGCGATTTCCCGCTAACACTTAGTGTGTACACAAAGGCGTCCACTTTCCTGTCCTGGATCGAAGACGTCGTATGGGGGCAACATTACTAAAGTTACAGTTGTAATAGAAATTGATAAATTAAAAAAAAATATTTCCTATTATTAACAAACGCAAAATAATTAATGAATATTTTTTGTTTTTCTAAAATTAAAATATACATCATAATTAAAGCACAGAGTAAAAATTAAAAAGACATAAATGAGAAAAGGAGAAGCTTCGAATTGGGGTGTATTGTTGTAGGCTAGAGTGGAAACTTAACAAAATGTATGAATAAGATAGATTGGGATATACCTAAGTAATTAAGTCAATCTTGTACACGTGTAAAAATAAATAACTAATAGATCAATACACTTTAATGTTTTAATATGGCACCTTATGGACTACCAAATGCAGTTATTTCGTATTTACCGTGAGCTCACGGATCCCTGGATTCATAAGCCAATATCAGATGAAGGTCATCAAAGAGACTAACAGCGCAAACTTTTCTGAACCCAGCAGCAGCAGCAGCAGAATGGGTACCGTCGGATGATAACAAAATTATAGGGTAGGCTACAAAACGTAATGATGTAATTAGAGACGGTGTTTTTAATTCTTTGACATTTTTTTCTTATCATATACATTCACAAAAACTTTATTTCACATATCTGTCGGCGATAGCATTATATACAGTAGAAAAATAAGATCTCCGAACAGTTTTTGTTACGTTAATTAATTCTAAATTATACTGTAATATCACTGAGGTCAGGTTTTTTTTTATCTAATTCTAACGGAATTCTTCATTTATTCGACTCGTGCAATAACTGCCACGTTAAATAGTGACAAGTTAAATTTGTTGTAGTTTTTCTCTTTCTTTAGGATCTCCCGCGCCACACGACGTCCTCTATCCAATCTATGAAGCTCGACACCCGCGTGTAGACGCCCGGCGTGTTTGCGCGCGCGCAGCCGATCCCGAATGACGTCACGCCGATGACGTAGTTCAGAGAACCCTGGGTCTTAATCGGTATGTCTATCTTCACTTGCAACGGTCCGCCGGAGTCGCCCTGTAAGCAAGAAACCTTAGTTCACCCTGACCGCCTCCTTGGCGCAGCGGTTCCGCCGCTTGCTTTGTAACGCGGACGTCCCAGGTTCGATTCCGCGGCCACAGGAGTAGTGGAGTCTGAATGGTGGTAGGGTTTTTCAAATCCGCCGGGCTAGCTACCACCCTCAATGTCAATCTGCCGATGTCAGCATTGCCGTGTTCCGGCAGTCGTACACGTGAGAGCCAGATGTATTTGAGCGAACACGCTTCGCCATCTACGGCCTCATTGTCACTTAACATAAGGCGAAACCTAGGCCAAGTGTTAGCCCATATCGGATAAATATAAATTATAATGATCGTGAGCAAATATCTATTGAGGTTATGTAATTGCTATCACAAAGGTGACCAAATAATTCTCTATTTACCTGTATCAAATAACAGGTATAGAGCTGACCAAATTAAGCCGAAGTTTCAAATACTGCTCCACAAATACAAACAACGTGCTCAATTCAAAATTGTACATGTATGAACAAAAAAAAATTCTCTATGAATTAGTTTAAAGCAAGCTATAAGACGCATATTTGTAACTGATTAGAATAGTATTCCTTATTGTTTAATATACCTTAACAGCATTGTGGATATTATGACATCTGACACTTAGCAGATCTTTTTTTTTATACTTAACTCATCAAAACCGGGGTGCACCGGCAGTGGTTCACGGTAAGCACCTATCTTGTGATAAGTACACCTACGATACAATCATCGGGTTGAATCTTTTATACCATCAAGTCGACCCCGAAATAGTAGCCTAGAATATTTCATTTATAAAAAAAAGTTATGCGTCGTATAATTTACTCGGATTTGCTTTAACATTACTTTGTTGATATAATATCACCAGTGATGATTGTTTTGTTAAATACGCTTGTCGCGTAACTTTAAATGAAAAATCGACGCCGTCTTGATCGTGAGAAAAAAAAACAATGCTCATTCATTTGCCAACTTGCCTGACAAGCGTCCACACCGCCGGCAAGTTTCCCCGCGCACAGCTGGGTCTCGTGCATACCGCACCACAAGCGATTGCACGAGGACTTCAGTAAGTTATCGCATACTGCGGAATCCAATAAGTCCACATCGGCAGCCTGCAGTTCGGGCGAGGTGGTCAGTCCCGCTAAAATCGGTGAACGATTGAATCGTATGTATACACAACACTGTGGAATCTGTTAATATGTATTTGAGTGGTATATAATTTGTTTTTTAACGTTCCTTTTACTAGTACAGAAGATTATTTCATTATCCTAATGAATGTTTAATTTATTTCTGGATGTATAATGGATAATAAAATCAAATAGTGTATTTTTAAGAGAAGACTGATAATTCCTCACTGGTTAACATTTTAATGACATTATAACAATCTATGAAACACGCGTCACTCTCCAGATGAGGTATAGATGTATTAATAACTAGTATCTGTTACATTTCTTCTAGAAACTCACTTCATGATCACTTGTATATATTATGTAATTGGATTTAAATATTTATTTTCTTACAGGAAGATACAATATCAAGCTTCCTCGTGTAATATATATTATACATACATGTATATATATAAATATACATGTATGGACTAAGGTCGATGCAACTCGCACCGAAACGCCGAGAAATATTAAGTATAATAATACCTAGTGAATATTTACGCAAATATAGACCCGAGAAAGTTAAAATTATAAAATATCAGAATTCATACTTACCGGTTTCTATTACTCCCCATCCGGTTAAGGTTACTTTCGTTTGTAGAGGACTGGTGTCCGCTTTGGTCCACAGACAGCCCGGTCGCACGTACTTTGTGAATGTTACATCACTTTGCAGTTCTATGATAGCTATGTCGAAGTATTTCTTCGGTGCTCTGTATTGTGGATGAACGACGATTCTCTGGATTTTCGCGTCTACAGGGAATCGGCCGTTCGAGTACTGAGAAAAATGTCAACATAACGTTTCGATTTCTTTCTAATGAAAGTACTTTTACTGTCGATATGGGGATTTTGTACCAAGTGTTGCACATTTTTATTATCTACGCACTGGCAGGTTCAGTGTTCGAAGTTTTTGTATTATCTGTTAAAGGAATTATGGTAATTTAGTTAACCTTTATGATATTCCATTTAGAAAAGTTTATAGGTATTGTATCAATTAAATCAGGTTGTGTATTTCGAGCCTGCATGAGAATTGTCTGATTATCTAGCACAAAGTAGTATTAAAATTGCCAATTTATTGTCTTCATATAATTTTAGTTTCTTTCATTTTAATTCTAACGTGTGTAATAATCTAAATTTTAAATGTAAGCAGGACTGCCCAATTCGAATTCCGAATTGGGTACTATATCGCATTTGAACTCACCACATCGATTATATTTTTATCACCCAACCGGACGATTTCCGGTACGGTGTTTGCTACAGAGGTGTCCCTCGAGGAGACTTTAGAACAATGCGCGGCGGTCAACGCGAATTTCGAACTAATCAAAGAGCTTCCACATTTAAATATCCAAGTACCCGTTGATGACCTCCATCCTACGGCACCCTGGGAATAAAGAATATTTTAAAGGTTTTCAAAGACAACGAAGTGTTTATCGTGCAAAATTTTTTGATTGTAGGCAGTGCGTTTTGTCTAGAACATTGACGCGCCGTTAAAGTGGTTCTTAAAGGACTTAATTAAGCTCATAATAAGCTTTAGAAAACATACAGCTACAGCAGCAGTGTCGTGCCTGCACGGCAGGCCCGAACACGTGTATACATGTACATAAAAAAAAATACTGAGACGTAGAGTGATATTTCCATTTTTTTTCTTTATGATCGTGTTTAGATTATGTAGTAGTGATGATTAAATTTAGTGCACTGTATTGTTTAAATATAGTGTGCCGGGCTTTCGGGCCTGTATTCGAGTACCGCCACTATACAGCGGGTCTGCAAACAGGAACATTAATATTATACACAGTCTTTTATATAAACGCCGGTATGAGGTTAAGCTCAGCTGTTTACGGTGCATTTCTATTAGTTCCAAAGTCAAATAATTTAGCACAAAAGACCACTCTTATTACCTACCATGTGAGGAAATTCACCGGGTTCCGTGATTCTACCGCCAATAGCGAAATGTGGCTTGGGAAATGTATGCTCATATTTATATTGGGAACCTGCAAATAATGAAATTCCGTTAAAGATTTGTACAAATTAATTCTTCACGGTTCTGTTGTTGCATGTTGTTTTAAAATATTGGATTAATAGGTATCTCTTGAATTCAGTTGTCTTTTTATTTTAACGACGTGTCCTCCGTGGTTTCTTGGGCTACACGAGCAGTAAAGTTAGGACGGTGGTAAGGTTATTTGGATCCGACTGTCTAGCGGTCACCCTCAATGTTGACCTGCGTCCATATTTTGCTTAGTTGTGTTCCGGCAGTTACACATGTGAAGGCCAGAAGCACTTGGGCGAGCACGCTCCACCATCTTCGGCGTCAAGGTCACTTAACATCAGGTGATCACGTTGGCACTTCAAAAATAAAGGACGCATTTTTTCCAGACAACAGTTTCAACTTATAATAGCATTAAAGACAAGAAGAAAAGTTTCATGTCTTCATCCCAACAGGTGGGGTCGGCGACGCTTTAAGGATTGTTTGAGATCTTGTTATGGCGGTAGTGCTGGTGGCCGTGGGATCTGCTTATCCAAGGAAGTGAAGGGAAAATAACATGACCGGTTCATAGCATAGAGATGGGTCTTAGTCGATTTACCGACTAAGCTTGACAATCCAACTTTGGATGCAAGCAGAGATGTAGAGCAAAGGCTGCTTGTCTACCGTGTCACCTCTTTCTCCCCGATTAAATTTGATTATTTGACTCGATTTGTGACATGCGATCATGTGCCTCGACCTCGTCATCGTGCAGTTTAACCGGCATTTTTTTCTTTTGGCATTCCATTTTTAAATACAAAATTAACGTTTGCTTTTTTATTATGATGGACTGTCCGATGACGAGGTTATACGCTCGGTCACATTATGTCAGTGTGGAAAGCGGTTTCTGTTATAATTTTATATTTTTTACTTACATGCTATACTTTGTTGGAGCTCATCATTGAGTTCCTTTATATCCCAAACATATTCGTAGCATTCTGTAAAAAAAAATATATATATATTTATATATAATTCTTTGATTTCACGCAAACATTTCAATTTTAAATAATTAAATGTGGGATTATTTTTACGAGAAATAAAAAATTAGCGATTTCTTACTATTTAGATGAACATCGTAACAAGGCGAATCTAAATCTTAAGAAAAAGAAATGTTACCAATATCCACGGTGAAGCTGTGAAAATAATTTTAGCTCACTTGATTCACTGATCCTGCGACCAGGCACGTAGAAGTTCGGTTTTGGAATTTTTTTGAAAATACATGGATTGTTTTCGTCGAGCAAAGCGGAATCTTCAGTACTCGTCTGCTCATTTAATAGTTTCGCCTTCGAGTATAAAAATAATTGATTAATATCATAACTGTAATATTTATTTATTTAATTAAAACTGTATTTGCACAATAAATGTGTACAGGTAAGTCGATCCAATGCAAAGGGGCATTCTCTGTCTGTCTACCTGGAGGTTGAGCAGAAGTTTGACTAGAGAGTGCATTGGAGATATATAAATATTATGTATACAAAACAAATATGATACATAAAAGTGTAATACATAAATATAATATCTATAACTACAATAATGTGTGACTGTAAGTAATGTTAATAGAAAACGGGTAATAAGTTAAAACTTAAACATAGAGACTGAACAGAAATTCATGAAAAGGTTATGGGCTAACACTTCACCTGGATTTCACCGGATTACCAGAGAACGAGCTCGTAGACGGTTAAGCGTGGTCGCCTAGAATACTTCTTGGTCTAACATATTCGTCTGCCTGAACACAGACCTGCTGCTGTGGCGGTAGATTGACATCGAGGATGGTAGTGAAAAATCAATTGTTTCTATTTTCCTTTTAGGATTATTAGGATATTAGATACGATGTTGAGTTGTTTTCTCTACAACCAAAGATTAGGACCAACAAAATCAAATCGATCGGTTAAAACTTTTCACATATTATGAATGAAACGCATACAATGATAGTCCTTTCGGCTTGTGTTGAAAACAGACATGTTAGTTTTAGATAGATAGATAGATATAACTTTTTTGTATACCGAAAGATAGATATGATACATTAAAATTCTAAGTTTCCACATAGACCACGCAATGGGCGGCCTTATCGTTTTAAGCGATCTTTTCCATGCAACCTTTGGACGGACAGAAATCGTAAAGAATGTGTAATGACGGCGGTACTCCAAAGGTATTAGATGAGACGAAAAAAGAAAGAGAAAGAAAAAATACTATGTTAATAATGACAGTTGAAATAATATACACTCACGTTGAACGTTGTAAAATTGTTGTAGCCCCAGACGCGCGACGGGTTTCGCTGGAACAGACAAATTTGGGACATAATTAAGTTCAAACAATATTACTTAATCAGATACAAGCGTTTTGTACATATTTTCAAATAATAACATCTTTCAAAGCTATCGAAAAGACCACAATCGAAACTGGCATTTGTAAATATTTGCGAAAAAGGTTTTATTTACTCTTTTGTTGTATCCGACTGATCGCACAACACATTGTAAACTTGTTTATGGTATTTGTACATATATCAATTCTTTCTTCTTATGATAAAATGAGAAATAAGCAATGAAAGTGTAACTATAATTTCTAGTTACTATAAGAAGGGCTTTATATAGTACGAAGGTCAGAGTTAATGTGAAATAATAAATTTTTTTGGTAATCGTATTTTATATTAATTGTGCATGGTTTTTTTTTAATCATATGAAGCTATAAATTATTAGATCGTATAGGTTATAAATTATAAAACCTTCCCTGGCAAGTAGAGAAATATGTATAATTAAGAAACATACAAAATTTCAATTTTAATTAAAATTTAAATGGTAAATTTAATTATGGCGCCAATATTAGATAATTAAAAAAAAAAGTTTCTACCAACCCGTATCGATCTGGACAATTCTTTAAGTTTGAACTCGTCTATTCCTTCTGCTGTGTGCCCGTAGTATGCTGGAATATAGAATAAAATAAATGTTACGTATTTATGTAGTTAGAAAATTTACTATTACGTATCGACAAAACGCAAAATAAACATTACATTAAATCTTTCAAAATCACATACTTGAAATCACTTCCATGAACAACTGTTTAAAAAATTAAATTATCAACGTTCTATTTGTTGTTCTTTACAACAACAATGACGTTTCAGAACATGATTATAACTTGTAATAGGAAAAATAACACAACGCATTATATCTCTACCGACATTGTTTGGATATGATTTTAAATTCGAAATTCAAATTCGAAACGCGCAATTAAAAATGAGGAGTAAGATTTTTAATTTCAGAACGCGCATTACAAAATATAAAAAAAAATCTAAATTTAAAATAAATAAATTTAAAAAGAAAGAATGAGTAAATTTTAAAATGCTAAACGAAAAATAAGATGTAAGACGGTTATAGAACATACCAAATGATATCACGAGAAGTTTGAAAATCACCATCGTGCTTTAGTAATTATTATTTTTTTAAATATTTGACATTATTAACATTATTTGCGTAAGTTATCGATCACAATAAGATCTGTTCTTACTCGTGACGGCTGGCCGGGGATATTTATTGGACGGCTTGTTTTAAGTCAAACGTTGTGTCAGATGCGTCAAACCTGTTTTCGTTTTTATGGCTACTTACAAGCGTGCATTGGCGTACGTTTCAATTGTCCGCGCACTGAACTAGCGTCGAGATGCGATATTAATTGTATATATATTTTTTTAGTAGTTTATAAAACTGAAAAGAATAATTTTAAAATAAATAAAAATTTTAACCAAACAAAAAATTAATTGTTTTTTATACAGTTCTTCGAATCGACATTATGTAAACAAATGTTTGTAGCGTTATAAGTATGAGATCTTAATATTTTTCAATACGCATAAAATGTAATTTAAAGTATTTTACGTAGTATACCAATTAAAATAATTAATTAATTTATTCTTCTTTCATTAAATATGTCACGTGTATAGTAGCTGACTATATAAAAAAAACAACTTACTGTTAATGTAAATAAATAAAAAATATGTATTGAAACAAAAATCCTAGTTATCTTTGTTTAATAAGTAACACGATGTGTTTTTTTTTAAATCGACCTGAGCATTATTAAAGACGAGTATTTTAAGGAAAAAAATGCATATTTATTCTGTCGTCCTTGACAATCTCCATCTTTTCACATCGATTCACGAGTTATTAAAATACAAGTTTATATTAAAAAAGACCAAATTATTTCACTAAATTATTTCTGCCATTTAATAAATTTACTTCGAATAATTTTTCCTCTTCTTTATTAAAGAGTAGATGTTTTTTATTATGAAAATTCTTAATGTGATTTTTATTAAACTCAATATAAATGATTTACTCATTAGAGACCATAATTATATGGGATTAAGTACCCGTAAGCGCATCCGCTCCGTTTTCAGTGATATTTTATAATTTGTTACTCATTATCTACGTGAGGCAACTACGAGTGTTATATACAAATAGGATACTAGTGTCGATATCGAGTGTACGTTTGACCTTCGCATTGCCCTTTGTACCTAATATTACGATATCAAAGATTTATTGCACAGATAATACTTCTGTAATTGATTAGAAATTAATACTAGTCTAGTAATCGAACATAAATAGTGAGGAAATTACAATCTACAAAACCTAACCTAACTGGGATGAAGGCACATATTTTGGGGCTGACATTATAATTATTATTT